>JAADYB010000955.1:0-10958 GCA_023338075.1 Phytopythium litorale | reverse complement strand
CCTTTCGTCTTCTCTCGTGATGCCAACCTCGACTCCCTGGAATGCCCCGAAGCGGGCGAGACAGGTTTGGACAGCTCAGCTGCAGGACGCAACTAAATCAACACCATAGGTCTTTGCCGCGCCGACGCTCAAATCTCTCAGTCCGAACGATCACACTGCGCAATACTCTGTTGGCCCTCCTCGATCCTGGTCTTTCAGGCACAGTTGCCAGTGGCACCAAAGCAGCAGCGACTGCTCGGGGGTGGTCTGCACGAACATGTCAATCTCGGCACTGATCAATGGACAGCTTATGCTGCACGACGGCCTGGCACTTCGTTCAGTCGATCAAGGGTCTTGCTTCCTCGCTGTGAATGGCATGCTGATCGCTTGGGGGTTCCAAGACGCACAACAAGCCGCAGTTCCACGCCACCCCGGTGTCGTCTCATTGGAGGGTGGGGAGGACCCTGGACAGCAAAAACAGACAGTGTTTTTCGCACAGCAAAAGCCTCGCAGCTAATTTTAATCCCTGCCCGCCTGCGATGCTCATGGCGCGCAACGGACGGCTTGGTCGTTCAGGAGTTGCCACCTGCAGACTTGCTGTGCCTGTGAGTGGTGAGCTCTTCCTTCTCGTCCATTGCGCGTCTCCGACGTGAACAAACGTCCGCATCTGTCTCGAACACACCGTCCGGTACATGGCTGCGCGCGACTTTCACGACATCGCTGACAGCAGACAAAGCGATGGTCTCACATCCACGATCGATGAAGACTTGGAGGAGACGACCTCACCATCTCCACGGCGGTCGATCGGCACTGTCATCAGCGACGACAGCTCACGGAAGTACGTGCCCCGCGAGCATGAAGCTCTAAGCAAGGCAGTTCCGACTGAAGCGATGATCACATTGAGTGAGGAAGCACTGCAACCGGTCGGCGACAAGCGCGCATCGACAGGAAAGCAGTCGACTTGTGATCGGAGTGAGCGAAGAGACCACACAGACCAGCTCCACGACCTCGCAGGCGCTGAAGAGAAGAAAGAACCATTCGGGCAGGCGGACGATAACGACGGATATAGAGAAGATGCAGGCGGCGGGCAGTACCAGTTGGTGAAGAAGTCCATCTACAAGCCTCCCAAGAAAGGGTCGATCCTGCAACGGCTTGCAGGTATTGCTGGCGGAAGCTCCAATTCCAAGTATGCCATTCCCCCGCGTGATCTAGATGCTGAACAAGCGACTTCACGGAGTACTAGTGAGTCTGGATCAAGGCACGATGGCGAGGCGAAAGGAAGCGGAAGTACTCTGGAAGATGTGGACCTCGACGACGCAACGGAGTTTGATGGAGCCAACTCGGCGATCACTGTCGAGGATGAAGAGATCGAGGCGATCGACGTTGCAATCGATCACTCTGATGACCAGCGAGCATCGAAGGAGTTGACGCATGAGGCTACAGATTCACCATCTCCAGTGAAGATCCCGCAGCAGCATCAGCACGGCCAGACTGACGAAAACGCGTATGCGGACAGCCCGCTTGCTATACAGCATCCACCACGCCAAGACCCGCCACAAGTTGTCATCCACTCTGGTGAGAGCGACTCGGAGTCTGGATTCGCCACACTCAATCCAGTCATTGCCGCCAAGCGCAAACTTCATGGTAGGACGCAGTTCGCGACCGTGACGACTGCCGATGCGTCTCCATTCCTGGTTGAAATCCCCAAGACTCTGTCAACACGTGAAGATAAAACCGGGGGAGCTGCCAGCACTCCGACTTCCTTGCTTGTGATCAACGCGCTTGGTGCTTCAGGAATGCTCAAAGTGGAGAAATTTGGCACCCAGTCGACACTCTTGGAGCTGCAGCTGTGCTCTCATAACCGAGAACTCAACCGCAGCAGTCAGTCGTCCATCATGAGGACGGGCTTGCACAAGAAAGGAGGGAGCGAAGCGCAGTGGAATCAGCAGTTCACAACGGCGCTCGAGTCCAAGCACGAACAGTTCATCCTGATCACTGTCAAGACGAACAACCGGATGGTTGTGGGGGAGGCCGAGGTCCCCCTTGACAAGGTCGGCGACTTGTTCTACGATCAGCACTACCCGTTATACCGTCCCGACGAAGATGTCGCCAACGATGCTGGTGTAAATCCTAGCAGCGAGCTCAAACTGGCAAGTCCGGTTGGATATGTGCACCTCCAGCTCAAGATCGTCGACGCAGAAACCGGCCAAGCATCACCCATTGCAGTTCCGAGACTTCACCTGCCGTTCCCAACTGCATCTGCGCCAAATCCGGTATCAGCACCCCAGACCAGCACAGAAAAGCGAGCTATTCCTCGCGTCTTGGCGAACGGTGGCTTGCTCTACAAAGTCCCATACCACAACACCAGCATCGTTGGGTATGCCGCGATTCCGCGGCGGGTGTGGGTGACGGTCGTTGAAGGCGATCATGGCGATCGGCTGATCACCTGGACAGACCCTACGGCGTCAGCTCCAAGCACCAGCAAGAAAAGCAGCGGTGGTACGAGAAACCTGAGCTTGGGTCTCGTCACAGAGATTCGTGAGGGACGCAGCACCAAGGCATTTGAAGCGCACAAAGACAGTAGTGCCGTCCAAGAGACAGAGAAGTGCTTCTCGCTCGTCACCAGGACCCGCACGCTGGATCTGGTGGCAGCCAGTAAGGAAGAGGCGACGATATGGGCCGCTGGGCTGCGCGAGCTTCTTTCACTGCCTCCGGCGGTGAACGGCAGTAACGCATCGGTGGTCTCTGCACGGACGATCGACGACTTTCGACTGGTTGCACTCTCGTCGAGGCGATCAAATACCATTGCTGCAGCTGATCCAGTGAAGAAGAAGCAACAGCTTGGCGTGTGGAGAAGTCAGATCTTTGATCTCGCGAGGCGCAATCGAATCAACGCGGTCGCCTCGTGTCTAGCTGAAGGATGCCCAATCGATCTGCTTGAGACTGGGACTGGCGACACGTTGCTCATTATTGCTTGCCGAGTGGGGAACGCGCCGCTCGTGGAGCTGTGCCTGTCGTGGCGTGCAAAGAACGATCCTCACCCAGAGTTCGGCGACACGGCACTCCAAGTGGCTGTCGCGCATCAACACGCCGACTGCCTCAAGCTGCTGCTACTCACCGCTGCAAAAAGCGACATGGACTCGGAGATCGTGAACCACATCGACTCGAGCAATGACGCTCCGCTCCACGTGGCTGCTCGGAACGGAGACTTTGCCTGTCTGCAGCATTTGCTGCTTCATGGAGCGGACATTTGCGTTGTCGACGAGATTGGACGGACGCCGCTGCATTGTGCGGTGTCTACAGCACAACAAGGCGGCGCAGACTGCGTTGCATACTTGCTGGACGTCGGGGGTGACTCGGTGCTGAATCTGGGTGACCATGAAGGCGACACACCGCTCCATTATGCGGCACTAGCAGACAATGAAGGCGCTGTGAAGGTGCTGCTAGAAAGCGCGGCTGACGCGCTTGCAGTCAACTCCAGCGGCGAGACGCCGTTCGATGTAGCAGTCCGCGAGCGCCACCAGGGCTGCGCCGATCTGATTGCTCCGTACTGCGCCAACTCACAGGAGGACAGCTTGAGTGAACCGCCTACGAGTGGTCGAGTTCCTGTCGTGGTGGACTCTGACCGTGGAGCCGTCCGTCATGTGCAGAGTGATGAAGAACGAGAGGATGAAAGGACAAGTCTTCATCTACATCATCGACGTCGGCACCATCGACGACACGTCCGGGAATTGGACGAAAGCAACTCCGACAATGACAGTGAACGGGTATCTGTTGGTAACTCAGCGTCGGATCACGACACGGCATACGACAGCTCTGGGTACTCGTCGACGCACTCGCCTCCCTCGCGCAGTCTGGCTAGTGAACAACTGCAACGACCATGGAGTGCGACTGATGGAACGTACGACCTTGACCGAGACGAACGAAGATCCCAGCGCTACGTCGAAACGCCTAGTGTGTGGCTTGATTCGCCTCGACAAGGGGCGGTGACGCTATCTCCGAGTGAGCAGGTTCGAGCCGCGCTTGCTCGACACCAGCGCTCGTTCTCCGTTGTGTCCGGCGGAGTACGACCGCCAATGAGTGCGCGCAGTGGATATGACGGAGTACTAAAGCGGAACATGTCGCTTTCGACAGCGTCGTCTTCTCGGTTCTATCCGGCCACAGCCAGAGAATGGTCGCCGCCCAAGGGTGAACAGCAGCCGCTGTACTGGGTCAACGGGCGGCAAGTGACAACTGAGAGTATCGACTTTGACTGGGGGGCTGCCGGTCTCTCAAAGCAAGAACCACCTTACTTCCAAAGCAGCGACAACGCGAGAGAATACAGCGCAGGACACAGATTCAACGCGTATCACGGCGCATCTAGTCGAACTCGTTGTCGAAGCGAAGACACTTCGGGGCAATCATGGGGATACAGAAGCAACTCCCAGGCGTGGCTCGACCATCGCAGCAGGTTGTCGAGCGACGTTGGCAGCTGCAGTGCTACTTCGTGGGCAGGGGAGACTTACACTTACTCCCCAGAAGTTCAAGATCAATGGGCGAGGCGGCCTGCCACGGCCGGATCCGTGTTCAGCTCCCCGCTGTGGGATCTCTTGTACACGGAGGATGGCTATCCGTACTACGTCAACCGGCAAACCGGTATCTCGCAGTGGGAGAAGCCCCCCGATGCGGAGATCGCACCGCCACTGGCCCACGCCAGCAGCCCCGCGGTCAATCCGACTCGCGGTCCGGATGAGATTATCAGAATGCGACTAGCTCAGGCAAGAAGACAGCAGTCCGTGCCTGCTGCAGCGAGTCGAGCGTCTCAATCCGTGCTGAGCTCTGTGGAAGCAGCGCACAGTGCGAGCGAGGTTGGGTCGAGGAGCGTGGAGCGGCCTGAAAGCTCTGCAACGTCGATGAAGAACAGTGAACTCACAGGAACTTCTGTGCCGAGCACAATTGCCGTGAATCCCGGTGCAGAAGGAGAAGTCCAGCAGGTTGTTCCGACAGCGTCGCCCAGTGCTGATGCGGAGGAGCCAGCGACGACGCCCGCCGCCCCGGAGTTACTCCAGACAACGTTCGAGAACCGGACAGGTCTGAAGCTGTCGATTGACATCTCGTCGCCGCCCTCCAAAGAGCGTACGTCTTCGTGCCGATGCCCTGCTGGATTGAGTGCCCACGCTCACGCTTGTTGCTATGGATCCATCCACAGACATTCGTCCTGCGTTCGTGCCATCTCCACGATCCAAAAGCGACGCGACACATACCAACACGGAGCAAGCAGCCGCGGACGGTGCTAGCGTGACAGTCAAGCCAGAAGAGGGCAGCTTCCAGAAGGTGAGACCGCTAGAGTCGGACGCATGAGGCATAACACACTTGCTGACAGCTTCTGTTACCAGTCCCGCGCGTCGTCACCGCGGGGCCGCTCCAAGAACGTGAGTCTGATCGAGCTCAAGCGTGCCAACAACCTGTCGATCGCGCTCGCTAGCTTCAAGATCCACGACCGGTACGAGCAAATCGTCGACGGTGTCATTACCATGGACGAGTCCGCCATCTCGGCGCCGCTACTCGCGTGTCTTCAGCGCTACTTCCCCACGGAGCAGGAGCGCGAGGCTCTGCAGCGCTTCCGTGGCGACGTGAGCACGCTGGGCAAGCCCGAGCGGTTCTTCTACCTGCTCTTCCAGGTCCCGTCGGTGCAGACGCGGATCGAGATGTTCCTGTTCAAGCTCGAGTTCGCTCGCATGAAGCAGGCCCTGCTCGGCCGCATCCTCATCGTCAAGCGTGCGTGTCGCGACTTGGCCGAGAACTTTGCCTTTGTCCAGGCAATCGACCAGTTCTTTGCCGCTCAGCAGCAGCGCTCGCTCGCCGCGCTGGACCAGCATCGGGACGAGTTCAAGCGCAGATTCCTCGCCGAGGCGGACGGGAAGCTCGAGTCGTTCCGCGGGGACCTCGAGAAGGCCTCGAGCATCGACTTGACCGACCTTCAGCTGCAGCTCAACCGACTGCTTGCAGGAAGACGCACCATCCAGGCGTTCGTCGATGAAAAGCGCACCGTGGCAGTCCCAGCTGTCAATGACAAGGGCGATGCAGAGGACAAGGAGGTGATCAGCACTCGCGACACGCTCCAGCGGTTCCTGCTGGAGACGCGCAAGCCAGCGGCCGACGTCGAGAATGAGTTCGAGAGCATGGAGCAGTGGTCGGACAAGCTCCTGGCCGTGTTCGGCGAGAACAAGGCGACATGCCGCCTCGCAGATATCGTCCAGAGCATCCTGAGCTTGCTATAGTTCGCGTGTTCTTGGGGATATTAGATAGATGATGGCTCGACCTGGTTGCTCGAGCCCTTCGGGTCGCAAGAAGCTAGTACATATCGTCCGCCCCAGCACCACCCGCGCCTCCTCCACCCGTCGAGTACGTCGACATGGTGCGCAGCTCAGTCATGGACCCCTGGTTGGTGCCTTCTGGGTACTCGCGGATGTTGGCGGCGTACTGCATGTTGCGGCGCGCTTCCTCCTCCCACTGGATGCGGTCGTACGTGGGCTCCCGCGTCTGGATGCGGCGCAGGATGGCCTGGTTCTCGGACGTGATCTTCTGCAGCTCGCGCTTCCGCTGCTCTTTGTTGAGGCTGTGCGAGTAGCCGATGGACTGGTTCTTGTTGTCCAGCGACTCGCTCTGCATGATGAACGACATCTTCTCGAGCAGGATGCGGTTCTCGCGCTCGATCTCCGCGTATCGCTCCTCCTTCATCTGCTCCTTCTTGAGGTTCTTGCGCAGGTGGGTCGGTCGGTGCGGCTCGCTGTTGTCGATCGAGCTCTTGATCGTGTTGAGCTTGCTGCGGTGGATCTCTTGGCACCGCTGGTAGTACTTGGCGTCCGTGTGCTTGTTGAGCGTTGGGATGGCTTTGCGACCGCGGTCCATGGCGTCGACGTTGGAAACAGAGGGTCCGGGAGGCAGCAGTCGTGCGGTCGGTCGGTGCTTTCGATCAATGAGATGGAGGCGGAGAGCACTCCATTTCGCTCTGGTATCAGAACGCCGTCACCAATCCATTCTTGATGCGTCCGGGCCATGTATTTATGGCTCCGTCCGGAAGAAGACGCGCTCACAAGACACCGAGGACGAGCGAGACTCGTGCTTGTCTCGAGCGCTGGACCGGTTCGCTGGCCGTCGGTTCAACCTGCACCGCGTCCCCCGAGAGTTGAGCAACCGGTCCGGCAGATCTTTCGGCGCTCTGTGCGTCTTCACCGGCCGCACCGACGCTTCAGACTCGTTGTTGCTTGCATCCAACTCGCTTGAACGACCGCGATGTCGAGGGCGAAGCGAGGAGGGGAGCTCACATCCATCGAGCACGGATGCTTCGACACGGCGGCGCTGCAGCAGGAGCTGGCCGTCGCGCTCGAGGAGGATCGGCTGTACAAGCTCACGGACAGCATGAAGAAGCGCGCGATCCATACGGCGGCCAACTACGACGAGTTCAAGGTCAGCCAGCCTGCCTGACTGGCCATCGTCGTGGGTCGGGCACTCGACCAGCTTCTTGACGCGGATGTTGTTCGCTTCTTCTCGCGCAGAACATGGTGGCTTGCGCAGACTTGAAGCCCGTGACGCAGCGCGAGCTCCAGGACATGACCAAGACGTCTCGGTCCACCAACCTGTTCTACAACGGCTCATCCAGCGCCAGGCGCTCCAAGAAGAGCAGAGAACGCGACGCGCGAGCCTCTCTGGCGCGCGATGCCTCAAGTGATCCTCCGGCGACCGCGGTGGACTTCTGCCGATGCTGGCGACGATCGCTGCGCTCCGTCGAAGCCAAGCTCAGGTAGACAACCGTCCAGCACCGCTCTGACAGACGCGGGCGACGATCGCTGACGGTGGCTTCGTGAACGCAGATACTTGGAGTTGACGGGGCCTGAGCGTCTGGGATCGCTCTTCCGGACCGACTTGGATGCCGACTTGATGGCTGACATCATCCACGTGCTTGTCGCGTCCTGGAGTGCATCGGATGACCATGATGACGCTCCAGGCAGTGAACGGGCACTGTTCGTGGTTCAAACCGTGAATGCGCTCGCCAGCACTTCCCGCTTCTCTCTGCTCCGCGACTTCCTCGACAACAACCAGATTGACAAGGCGCAGGAGCTGTTTGCTGCCATTGACCGGAGCGCCGACTCGCTCGGCGACTCGGAGCGAGAACTTGTTGGGCAACTCAGGGCGAAGTTCCGGTTCTCAAAGTGAGCCATGAACACAAACGACATGCATCAACGCACCACTACAAGGTAATCAACACGCAAGTACCGATCGTGGTTGGTCTCTGTCCCGTTCGTCGTCGCGCTGCTTCGCTCGCAGCGCGTAAATTAGCGTACTCTACTGTGAATCACAACACTCAGTGGTGAACGCGCCTCGGAAGTGTCTTCTCCGCCCATGCGCCGAGCACGCACAGGCAAACAAACCAGCGCCGAGGTGCGTATCACGCCACACGCATCGAGAAGGCCGTCAATTGGACTCAGGAAGGCCCCAGACGAAGTAGTCGATCGACGACTTCGCGCAGAGCAGGCCAAGCGTGAGCAGAAAGCACCCGAGGCCGCGCATGATCATGTCGATCGTCTTGTTCTTGAGACGCTGTTAGCGATATAGGGCACACCAGTGCGTCAGTCATGATATATGTGCGGCGTGAACACGAGCTGGAGAGTGGAAGCATACCTTCTTGTACTTCTTCAAGAGCGACAGCAGCAGGTAGAACCACGTCGACACGCCGCAGCACACGCCGATGGCGAACACGAATGCAAGAAACAGCGTGAACTCGAGCATTCCCGTGCCGTACACTGCGCAGTCGTTCCAAACACACATGGGAAAGTTCGAGTGTATCATGTCAGTGTCCGAACCCAATCGCGCGCATTGCCGCGTTGGTGTGCGCACCTGAGGCGATGGCGCCGGTGTACGAAGCCAGCAACGCCGGGTTGAAGCCCGACATGGTGATGCCCATGAGAACGTTCTTGAGCATCTCGCTCTGTGTGCGGCCGACCTTCTTGTGCTGCGCGTTCTCCATATCGTGGTCCAGCGATGGCTTCATGTCGACACGGAGGAAGACGAGGCCGATCAGCGTGAACATAATGGCACCGAGCACTCTGCATCACCAGCGATCGGTGTTAGCGATGAGGAGAACAGCAGTCAAGTCTAAGCCCTCAAAGCGCATACTTGGACAAAGGCAGGAGGAACTTGGCGCCGGCGAGGAAGCTCCCAAAGCCCCAGAACGCGATACCAGCGTACGTCTAGTGCAAAGAGCGGCGCAAGCTGGTTAGTTCCACTGCGTTCCCAGCCGCGTTGGTCGTTCGAGCGCGCGTACCGCCTCCGAGATGGCCCCGCCGACCGCGATCGTGAGCCCCGCGCGGTACTTGCCCTGGATGCCAAGCTTGAGCACCATGGCGGACGTGGGGCCGGCCACGGGAACCGACCCGAGGAAGCCGAAGCAGAAGCCCGCGACCAGCGGGAGCAGCAGCCGGACGACCAACGGCGCGTGCGTCGCCGCGCCGTCGTCCGCGGCGTCTCCGCCGGCTGTCAGCGGCTTGTCTCCGATCCCAGGCGCCGCCGCCGGGTCGCCAGCGCGCTGGTGCTGCGCAGGGACGAGCTGTGCGGGCGTGGGCTCGCTCGGCGGCGCCTGGTCCGCGTGGAAGCGCGGGACGCCGCCGTCCGTCGCGGCCAGCGACCCGGCGCCGGCGTCTCCGCCCCAGCGCGCGAGCAGCAGGAAGAGCAGCGCGAGCGCCACGAAGGAACCGACTAGCGCCCGCTTCTTCATGCGCAGGTAGGGCGCCGACATGAAGCGCAGCGAGCGCTTGTACAGAGGCAGCATGTCCGTCCGGTTGGCGGGTGCCAGGTCGCCTTTCCTTCACTGGCGTTCACTATGCCACTTCAGCGTGGCACGTCACTTGTTCCGCCGGCGAACGCGAAAAACTCGAGTGACACGACAAAACCACCTCGCTCTCAGCGGCCGTCATCCTCTCGTATTAGTGACATTGACAGTTGGACGATCCACTCGAGTGACGTCGCACTGTCGCACTGACTCGCGCGGACGCGAAGCACGCGCTCTGATTGGCGGAAAAGCGATCCGGCGCGCGAAACGACGCGCGACTGACCGATCTTTGTGCGCCAAGAGCTCCGAGCGCGACGTTGAGCTTGAGACGTCTCTGAAGCACTGCTGCGGGGCTTCTGATGGTCGCTGGAGGTGCTGTGGGCCCTCAGCGTGACCCGGCGGCGGCGGCGGCCAAGAAGCTGCCGACGGCCGGGCGGGCGTATCCGTCGCCGACTACACCGACAGCAGCGTCGGCAGCGAGGGCGGTCGCGTCCCCCTCTGCTGGTCCCCTCCCGCCCCCAATGGCGGAAGACAGCGTTGAAGTGGCGCCGGAAGCAGTCCAGACGCACAAGCCGGGCAAGTCCCGGCTGACGCTGGAGCGCGTGCTCGGCGTCACGGCGCTGAGCAACGCCATGATGAGCGTCAACCCCGTGTCGGGCGAGATCGCGTACGCGGCGGGCTGCATCGTGGTCATCTACAACCTGCGGCGCAACAAGCAGGTGAGATACTACCGCGTGGACAAGAGCGTCTCGTGCCTCTGCTTCTCGCCCAACGGCCAGTACCTGGCGATCGGAGAGAAGGGGTACATGCCGGCAATCACGATATGGGACGGAAGCAACGGCGCGCTGTGCGCCGAGCTCCAGCTGCACAAGTTCGGCGTCGCCTGCATGGCATTCAGCCGGGACGGCGCGTTCCTGCTCTCAGCTGGGCTGGTCCACGACCAGCACATCTATGCATGGAAGCTCGCTCGAGATGACGTGACTGGGCGAATGCGGTCCAAGGCGGTAGGAGTGGCGCAGATCCAGGACAAGATACTTGGCGTCGACTTTTGCCAGGAAGGAAACTTCTTTGTCACCGTCGGCGAGAAGAATTTCAAGGTGCGTTCAGCTTGCAGGTTGTCGGATGGGACATCGCTTACTCAACTCGTGTGTGTGTGTGTGTGTGTGTGTGT
>JAADYB010000954.1:0-10960 GCA_023338075.1 Phytopythium litorale | reverse complement strand
GGAAATTGGTACCCACCGCGGAGAAATTTAGCCACCACGCGCGTGTTGATGAACCGCCTGCGCTCCAGCAGCCCTGTGACGCCCCAGACGCTCGCGATGAAGCAAGTGAAGAATCTACCTTGCTTTCAATTGAGAAATCACATGGGGAGAACAGCCTCGAGCTCGATGCCAACGTGGACGAGGCCAGCAACCACACAACGACAACTCTCACTGCCCTAGCAACGGGTCAAGAGATCGTCTACAGCGTGGGGCACTCACCGACGAAGCCGACTGCAGGCGGAGATGCAATTGGTGTTGATGTAGAGGATGACCGCGGCTCGCGACCGCAGTCTCCTCGAAGCAGACGGCAAAGTAGCATACTCGTTTCACACCCTCCACTGCAAGCCAAGCTGCCGCCGCTTGATGTGAGCTCGGCGCCAAGTACACCGACCAGTCGCTCACCGTTGGCGTCGCCGGTCGCGGCAGGATCGCCGCAGCGTCCTAGACGCTCCTTCGCTGACCTGCCGCTTCGGACGAACAATAATGAGGGACTGTCGACCGTGGAAGAGGGTCTCCCTCTTCCGCTGTCCCCCGGCAGGCGCCACAGCATGCTGGATCGTCCGCCGTCTCTCGAACACCATGCGCTGCCGGTGTTTTCGGTCTCTCAGACAGCGCTGTCGAGCCCTCGCGAAAACACGATCAGCTGTCTGAGCGAAGGAGAGCTTCCAGTGGAGCCAAGTCGCAGTGGCATGAGTGAAGAAGAAGCTGACGCGAGTGTGCAACCTCTGCCTCCCGATGACCAAGAGACCGCTTTCGCCGCTCGAACAAACTTGCAGCAGACGGAGGGCATCTCTCCGCTCTCCCGAGACACACGGGGGTCGTTGAAACTCACGTTCTCGCTGTCGACATCGCATCTTCCTCGGTACCACTCGCCGACGCGACCGGAGGAAGGCTCCCACCAAACGTCCCTTGCGGGCGAGTCACCCAGCGGCCTCTCGAGCTCCAGCTCCACGAGTTCGCTCTCCCCTCGCCACAAGTTGCCGTCGCCCTCTCGGTTCCAAGTCGCGCCTCTGGTCCGCGAGACTCGAGTTGACCGACCAAGTCCACCGACCGAGCCCACGGTGCCCATGGTGCGCATGAGCTCGCTCGCCAAGGCGCTAGACGACTGCCTGGCACCCGAGGACAATGCCACGTTCTACAGCTTCCGCTCTGCACCCCGACCGCAAACTCCAGCCGCGCCAGCCTCTGACGAATTACCAACAGGTGTCGAGAACCCAAGCGTGGCACCTGTTGTCGACGAGGAGCATCTATCCGTCCGACGCCGCAGCAGCGTCCACCGGTCCCTGCTGGAGACGCAGGACTCGCTCAAGCTCATGAGCAATGGAGCAGGCTCACCTGCCCACTCTCCGCCCTCATCAAAGCCACTGAGCGAGCTCCAGCGTCGACTTGGGGGCTGGACGGCGGGTCGTGGGGCGGCGAACCCGCCACGCACGGCGGTCTGTGTGCTCATGTGAGCCACTTCAAGTTGGGCGGCGGAGGGAGGACGTCACTCTACTGAGACCGACTCGGTCGAGCGACACGGGCGATAATTACGGTGGGATGAGGGGTAAACATGAGAAAGTTCGCTTGGTTCGGTCATGGCGCGGTTTTGGCCAATCAACGGGGGGAGAACGTGAGGGGGGACCATACTTTAGTCAAGTGAACATGCTTGTGGAGCGCGCCAACTGGGTGATGGCCACGCGGGTTTTGGCGGGACAAACGGACGATTGTAAATATCAGGAGATGGAGCTCATGCGTCGTCGCGACGGCTGTCGCGGAGCGCTGTATAGGATCGTGCCATGCGCAAAACACGGAAACCTGAAAAGAGTCCTCTTCTGTCATTTTGCATCACACGGATGATGGACTCACAATAGCAACCACTGATTGGCTGAAAAGGAAGGACCTGGCGATTCGAGTGGGGTCCATGTCCCAGCCAGCAGTCATTCGTCGATTTGCCGCGTTCCCAACAGAGAGCCTTTTGCACCATCACTCTGCCTTTGAAACGGCAACTTCTTCGCCCCGAGTGATGGTAGCTATGGCCGCGGCGACCCCACTGACGCCTCCTCCGATTGCCACGGGCTTCGTGCGCAAGCTGTACCGCATCCTGGACCAGGAGGGCGGCGCGGCCATCTCGTGGGACGCCTCCGGCGCGTCCTTCTCCATCCACGACGGCAACGCGCTGGACCGGCTGGTGCTGCCGCGTTACTTCCGAGGGCGGCTGTTCGCCTTCCGCCAGCAGTTGCGCGAGCACGGCTTTCAGCGACTAGGCGCCTCGGCCTCGGGAAACGCCGAGACGTACGCGCACGAGGCGTTCCTCCGCGGCTGCCCCGAGCGGCTCAGCGCCATCATCCACACGCCACAGCCACGACGCCGTCCGCCGCGGCGAAAAGCATCAGCAGGTAAGGCGAAGGCTGTGGCGGCCAAGCCTGCGTCGGGCGCCGCGGCAGTCGTACTGCCCTCCAAGGTGTTCAAGGGGTGCCACCGAGTGACACCCTACCCGGTGTCGGCGAGCGATTGCAACCCCAGAGAGCGCGGGCCGCCCCCTGAGTTGGCCAACAACCCGCTGTTCGCGTCGGACGAGTGCAGCGCGCTGGCCGATTTCTTGTCGCCCATGTCGATCGATGGCGTCAAGCACTCGCTGGATTTCGCGGCTGTGTCGAGCGCCGACACCGACCCACTTTCGCAGCCACCGGGCGACAAGCTGTCGGATGAGACCATGAGCCGCCTCATGCACCTGCTGGCGGACTCGCGGTCCACGGACGAGGTCTCTGGCGTGAGCGTCGCCAAGAGCAGCAGCAACGGCCGCAATATCTTCGAGCCGTCCGACCCGACGCCCGTCGTTCTCCCGCCCTCCGTGGCCCCTGCGGTGATGGAGAGCCTCCAGTTCTCGGCCGACACGATCGACCTGATGATGCACTGGCTGAGCAGAGAAGACGCCGCCAAGCTCAACCAGTAGCCGCTGTCATCTCCTAGAACGCTCCCATCCCAATCGTGCTCGGCACCTCCAGCCAGTCTCTCACGCCACGAGCGAGCGACGTGTTGTCCGTGCGCTGCCATCCCGCCCACCACTCGAGGGCCCCAACCGCTTTCATCCTCAACCCGCCGCCCTACCGAGCAACACACCTCAAGCCGCCCGCGCCGCCGCCAATCGAGCGCGCCACAATGTTCGTCAAGCAGCCAGCCTCCTCCATCAAGTGAACCCATTTCTCTGACTCTGGAGCTGCCGCCTCCTCACACCTTTTCAGCCAATCCCAGCTGCGATTCGACTAATTTCCACCAATCCCATCCCTGTTCTTCCGCGTCTCACTCCCGCTGAGATTTTCCCAGTTGGGCGAGAAACGACTTGTCTTGAGTATTGGCGGCGAGCAGCTCGGCAGTCAGTCGACCACGAAGTGTCGTCGGAGGCAGGCAGGCAGGCAGGCAGGGGGATTGAGCATGGCGGCGGGCATCGCGACGGGCTTCGTGCGCAAGCTGTACCGCATCCTGGACCAGGAGAGCGGCCCCATCATCTCGTGGGACGCGTCGGGCGCGTCCTTCTCCATCTTTGACAGCGACCGGCTGAACGAGCAGGTGCTGCCGCGCTACTTCCGCGGCCGCCTGAGCGCCTTCCGACAGCAGCTCGTGGACCACGGCTTCCAGCAGCTCGAGTGCGAGGACAACGAGTCCAGAGAGGCCTACGCGCATCCGGACTTCCTCCGCGGGTGCCCCGGCAGGCTCAGCAGCATCGTGCGCGTGCCCAAGAGCAAGAAGCGGGCCAAGCAGCCACCGGACGCCGTGGGTGCGGCCGCGCCGCCGCCCTCCTCCGCGTCGCTCAAGGTCACGCTCACGGCGGTGGGTGGCAGGAAGCGCGCGGGACCCAGCGCCGCCCTGCCGTCGCCCTCGAAGCGTCTCCGCGCGGACGCCGGCGCGCCGAAGAACCCACTGTTCTCGAATGACCCGGACGACGGCGAGTTCTCCATCGCCAGGCTCGTGGAGGGCGGCGGGCTGCTGCCCGCGAGCTCCGAGCTGCCGGACCCCATCAGCTACCTGGCCAAGCTCAATGGCGGAGCGCAGCAGGCGTCGGCAGCGGCGAATGCGGTGGGAGGTCGTCCGCCACCGCCCGCCATGTTCTCGGACGACCTAGTGCGCTCGGCGCTCTACTTCCTCGTGTCGACGTCCGTGACGGGCACGGAGACGAACGCGGAGGGCGACAAGAAGACGACGGCACCGGCGGTAGGGAACGGCAAGACACAGGAGGCGACGAGGTCCGACTTGCTGGCGTCGCTGCTGGCATCCTCGACGTCGGGGATGCCCGCAGTCAACGGGTGGGGAGCGTCCACTGGCGCGTCCAACCCGCTGTTCAGCGACCAGTCGACGGGCGATGAGGAGGACGACGAGAACAGCATCTGGAACCTGCTAGTCGCGTCGTCCGTAGACCGTGTCAAGTCGGCCATTGGCGACGTGGTCGACCCGCAGGAGAAGCTGCGGATCATCATCGCCGAGCGCGAGCGGCTGGAGGAGCAGCGGAACAAGGTGGGTGTCCCCGCCCCACCGCCAGTGGCGGTCGCCAAGCCCCCGGCGCGAACGTCCAGTGGCGAAAGCGTCAAACCCTCGGCGACCAACCCGCTGTTCTCAGATGCCAAGGCGGCCAAGGCAACTGCACCCTCTTCGGCCGGTCGAGCCGCGGCGCTGCCGAGTGAGGACGACCTGTGGCGGCTGCTCATGTCGTCGTCCATCGACGTGTTCCGCGCGCTGGAGCAGCAGGACGTGTGAAGTACTAGAGTCGAGCGGCGCAGGGGCGGACTGTGTCATTCCTCGGCACTGTTCACCGCCCGTATTTAAGATCGCCTTCGGCTGCTCAAGGTGGGCAGGAGAGAGATGACGATGGCGACTTGGGAGGCTCCGAGGTGGAATATAGTGCTTGGCGGCTTTGTGCCGCATCCAGGAGCGTCAGGGCATCGGACCGTCGACATCAACGGCATGCGAGGAGCGAGGTCTAGGCGTCATCACCGCGTCGTCCTCGAGGTCGGAGGCGGGCAGCGAATGAACACCGGGAGCAATCAGCTGGCGGCGTTCGAGATGGTTCGAGGACGGCGTGTCAAACCGCTCGGAATGGTGATCATTGCGCAAGGAATGATGCTCAACAGCAAGTTGTTGGGTCAGACGCTCGCCCCACGTCGGTCTTCGGGTGGTCCAGAATCCAATCCGCCGCCCGACGTGCACACACTCCACCCCACCACCGATAGAGACCGCCATGGCTCGCTCCCGCCGCTCCGCCCCCGCCCCTGCGCGCAAGCCTTCGCCCGCCGCGACCCCTGCCAAGGCTCCGGCCGTGCAGCAGTCGGCGCCGGCGCCGGCCACGACCGCGCCGTCCCAGCCCAGCGTGGGCGGCGGCCTCATGGCCACTGTGGCTGAGGGCATGGCGTTCGGCACGGGCAGCGCCATCGCGCGCCACGCCGTGAACGCGGCCGTGGACTCGTTCAGCCCGAGCGACTCGGCGTCCGCCCCCGCGGCTCCCGCTGCTCCGGCGGCCACCGCCTCGACGCAGCAGACGTGCTTCAACGACCAGCGCGCGTTCACGGACTGCCTGGAGCGCAACACGAACGACATTGCGTCGTGCCAGTTCTTCCTGGACGCGTACAACACGTGCAAGCAGCAGTCCGCGCTCCTGTAGGGCACCGGCCGTAGAGGATAGACGCCCCCCCATGCAATACAATCACAGCCTTCATCTCCATCTCGTCGTGCTCGACACACTCAACCGGTTGATATCCATCTCCACCTCCATCTCGTCGTGCTCGGCAGTCAACCCCTCGCCCACCATGCGCAGCAATCCCAAGGCTGTCGCCGCGCCGCTTGGGCCACTCGGCGGCGTCACGAGGCGGCGAAGCGCTTGGTTGCTTGGTTCTCATTGGTCGAAACCCATTCATCCAACCGCATTTCATTCGTCAAAACCCCGCAATTTACGAATCGACCGACCTTGTATTCGAAGCGGTAGGGTACGTCCTCGCTCGCCGCTCCCCACCGCGAAGAAGCGGGAGAAAAAAACAGCCCGACGCCCTCCCCCCGGGCGATTGACCCGCCAGTGCCCCCGTTACGCCCCCCGCCCGCGATCCGCCGGTCTGCGCGGACGTCGCCCCTCCCGCCGCCACTAAGCCGCTCCCCCTCCGTGCAGGGCGACGCCATCTCGAACGACGCCCGCCGCCATCGCCGCCCAAGCCGCCGACGACGCTTCGGGCGCCGACCGCAAGAGGAAACGAGGCATGTCCCGTGAGGGGTTCTTCGCCGACGCGCGGGGCGCTCCCCACCCGCGCGGCGCGGGCTTCGCGGACCGCCCCGCGGCTCCCACGACGGTGCACTCGCTGCTGGACGCGAGTGCCAATGGCGGCGGCGTGACGGACGACGCGGACGAGTGCATGGGTTCCGGGGACGACGACGCCGGCAGCAGCAGCGGGCCGCCGTCACGCTCGGGCTCGGGGCTCAACCTGGCCAGCGCGTCGGTCGTGGACGTGGTCAAGGAGGGCCGCAAGGTGATCCGCGCGTTCCTGCGCGAGCACCGCTGCTACGACCTGGTCAAGAACAGCAGCAAGGTGGTCGTCTTCGACGTCAAGATCCCCATCAACCTCGCCTTCTTTGCACTCGTGGAGCACGACATCAAGTCGGTGCCCATCTGGGACGCCGAGCAGAACAAGTTCGTCGGCATGTTCACGGCCACGGATTTTGTCAACATCCTGCGCCACTTCTACATCCGCGGGTCGCCCATGAACGAGCTGGCCGAGCACAGCATCGCCTCCTGGCGGGGTGCGTCTCTCTGTCCGGATACCTCATGCACACTCTCACAGTCGGACTGACCTCGTGCCTGCCTGCCTGCGCGCGCAGCCATCCCGCGGTCGCTGTCGATGGCGCCGACGCGGGACGAGATGGTGTCCATCACGCCCGAGGAGACGCTGTACGACGCGTGCAAGGCGCTGCGCGACCACCGGCTGCACCGCGTGCCCGTGATCGACCCGAGCCAGAACTCGGTCTTGTCTGTCCTCACGCACAGCGGGATCCTTGAGTACCTCGTGTCGACCTTCCGCGAGCAGCGCCGGCTGTTCGACCAGCCCATCTTCGATCTCGGCATCGGCGTCTACAGCGGCTTCGTCACGGTGCCCGAGGACATGCCGCTCATCCGCGTGCTGCACACGCTCGTCGAGCGGCGGGTCTCGGCCGTCCCCATCGTAGACGCCAGCGGTGGGTCTCCTTACTTTCTTGGTGCCTCTATCGAGCCCCCTCCCCCCCATGCTCGTCGTCTAACTGTTGGTGTCGTGCTCGTGCCATGCAGGAATTGTTGTGAATATTTATTGTGTATCGAATGTCACGGTACGATGGACGGACGGCGCTGGATGCGGGAGGATAGAGATGGAGGGAAGGAGGGCGATGGACGACTGACGGACGCTGCTGGTGCTGGTGTGTGTGTGTGTGTGCAGGAACTGGTCAAAGACCGGTCGCTGACGCAGTTAGACATGCCCGTGGGCGATATTCTTAGGATCCAAGCCGCCGAGGTGCGTGTCCGTGCTGGATACCGTGGGTGCGGGCGGACGCGGAGACTGATGACGATGGTGATGGCGGTAGGGCAACGTCGGCGAGGGGCTGCACCTGTGCTACAAGACGGACACGCTGCACATGATCTTCGAGCGGTTCGCGGCCTCCAAGGCGCACCGCTTCGTGTGCGTGGACGAGTACTCGCACTGCGTCGGCATCGTCTCGCTCAGCGACCTGTTTAATTATTTCATCCAGTAGTCCGGCCGGCCGGCCGCCCAGCCCTCCCTCTCCGCGCAGGGCGAGCTCGGCGACCAGCAGACTAGCAGGAGGAAGGAAGCCGCCGTCGCGGCAGGCAGGCAGGCAGACTGAGCCGCCCCCACCCCACCGACACTCGACCAAGAGCAACACGAACACTTTTGCCGCGTCACCCCCCACTCCCCCTGCGCTCCCACCGGCGCATCCATTGGCTTCACCTCCTCCTGCTCCTGTCCTCTTCCTCGCGTCTGTCCCTTGTCAGCGCAGCGTCTCGAGGTGGCGGCGCAGCTGGTCCAAATCGCACGAGGGCAGGCCGATCGGCGCCTCCCTCCCCAGCGCCGCGTACCGGTTGTAGATGCGCGCCAGCAGCTCGTCCTTCGTGCGCCGGTCCTGCAGACTCTTGGCCTTCTCCGCGTCCGCCGTGCCGCCCTGCCGCCAGTCGGCCTTGCGTGCCTCGGCCGCCTCGGCCGCGCGCGCGCGCTTCTCCGAGTTGCTCGGCTCCCGCACACCGTTCCCGTTGCCGTTGCCGTTCCCGTTCCCGTTCGCTGCGCCGCGCCCACCCGCGGGCCCCGACCCGCCCAGCACCGGCGCCTGCTCGCGCACCGTCTTGAGCTGCGCCTTGGACGAGCAGCAGCCCATGTTTGTCCCCTCTGCAGTCGCCGCGTCGGTCGCCTCTCGACTCTGCGGCGCTTGGTGATGGAATGCAAGCCAGACCGGCATGCAGTCAGGAAAAGCGGCAGAACACCGAGGAGATCAATACAAACAAACAGGAGGATATACGTTCACGCAGGCTTTAACAAAGTCAAAATACAATGTTCAACATCACATTGAACAGTCCATATTGCAAAGCAATACCATAAACCAAAGGTTTTAATCGGGGGAGCGTCTAGGAGCGACCTTCGCGCGACCTCCGCTGACTGGCGGCGTCATTTGTCGCCACTCACTCACCACCTCCTCCCATTCGAGAAGCGTCGTCCGCTTCTCCATCCGCCCTCCCGCCGCCCCACCGGCGCCCCTCCCTGCACGCCCTACCCTCGCGGCGCGAGCCTCTCTGAAGCGGACGCGGGCACCATGTCGACGGCCATGGCCAAGATCCAGGAGCTGGAGGCCGAGTACGCGCGCACGCAGAAGAACAAGGCGACCATGAAGCACCTGTGCCTGCTCAAGGCTAAGATCGCCAAGCTGCGGCGCGAGGTGACGGACGCCGGCAGCAAGAGCGCGGGGGGCGGCGCCGGCGAGGGCTTCGACGTCAACAAGGCCGGCGACACGCGCGTGGGGCTCGTGGGCTTCCCGTCCGTGGGCAAGTCGACGCTGCTGACCAAACTCACGGGCACCTTCTCCGAGGCCGCGTCGTACGAGTTCACGACGCTCACGGCCATCCCGGGCACGCTCAACTACCGCGGCGCGCGCATCCAGGTGCTGGATCTGCCGGGCATCATTGAAGGCGCCAAGGACGGCAAGGGCCGCGGCCGACAGGTGATCGGCACGGCGCGCACGTGCAACGTGATCCTCATCGTGCTGGACGCCATGAAGCCCGCGACGCACAAGAAGCTGATCGAGTTCGAGCTCGAGGGCTTCGGCATCCGGCTCAACAAGAAGCCGCCCAACATGGTGCTGCGCCGCAAGGAGCGCGGCGGCGTCAACTTCCAGACGACGTGCCCGCAGAGCGAGCTGGACGCCGACACGGTCTACCAGATCCTGCACGAGTACAAGATCCACAACGCGGACGTGACGCTGCGCGAGGACGTGACGGCGGACCAGCTCATCGATGAGATTGAGGGCAACCGCGTCTACATCCCGTGCCTCTACGTGCTCAACAAGATCGACCAGCTGACGATCGAGGAGCTGACCATCATCGACCAGATCCCGCACAACGTGGTCATCTCGGCGCACCACGGATGGAACCTGGACGAGCTGCTCGAGACCATTTGGGAGTACTGCAGCATGATTCGCATCTACACCAAGCCGAAGGGGATGATGCCCGACTACAACGCACCCGTCATCCTGCACGCCGAGCGACCGACCGTCGAGGACTTTTGCCAGCGCATCCACAAGAGTCTGTTGCGCCAGTTCAAGTACGCCTGGGTCTGGGGCGCCTCGGTCAAGCACCAGCCGCAGAAGGTCGGCCGTGACCACCAGCTCATGGACGAGGACGTGGTCCAGATCGTCAAGAAGGTCTGAGCGGACGCGCGGACCCAGCAGGAGGTAGCAAAGCGAGACGCCACCAGGAAGAGAAGCACGAGTGGCGAGTCGGCAGCGGGGCACACGCACCCGCGTTATAAAATACTAATCGGCTCGGCACGCGCCGCCCTTGTGGTGGGTCCATCAGTCAGCCGGTGGCTTCACAGTCTGTCCGTGTAGGCTTCACTGCCTGCTTGCTCACTTTCTTGTAAGGGTTCTCTCGTCGTGTCTTTCGACTGCTCCTTAAGAGTCCCAGCTAGCACTCGACGGCTGGCTCAGCCGCGCGCTCGCCGCCTCGAGTGCCAGCTCGAGCTCACCGCAGCGCGACAGGAGGAACACCACATCGGCATTCGGCTGCGCACGCGCCTCCATCAGGTCGGCTTCGAGGTCCGCGACGCGAAGCTGGAGGTGCAGCGCCTGGTCCCTCAGCTCGGCACTGGCGGCACCGCTCGCCTTGAGCAGCCAGTCGTACTGAAGCGCGAGGGCATCCAGCTTGAGCCTCATGTCGGCGTCGTGCTGCTCCGTTAGCTCTGCTTGGGCTCGAAGGAGGCTACGGAGGTCATTCTCGCGACCGCGGCTCTCCTTCAGCTGACTCTCGAGCCGCATGATGATCTCTGTGCTGACATTGTCGACAGGCTTGACCCGTTGCCGCAACTCGACGACTTCGGCCTCGAGCTTCGCTTTGTCGGTCAGAGCGCGTCGGAGTCGCATGTCGGCAATGTCGAGCAGACAGAGGAACGAATACACCGTGGGTGCCTCCGCAGGGTGTGTTACCGTCGCCTTGGAGAGCGTGGGGTGGACGGTAGCGACTGTGGTGCCACCAGACTCGATCTCGCCGCTCTCTCCATTGCTGCTCGCGTCCGGTTTGATCAATTCATCGATGAATACAACGTTGCTGTCGTCCTTTGCAGGGTTGAGCATCGTCAACGGCGTGCAGGCAGCACCTGCTGGCTGCTGTTTCCTTGGCGGCGAGGCCTTGAACGCGCGCGCGATCGCTCGAACAATG
>JAADYB010000953.1:0-10972 GCA_023338075.1 Phytopythium litorale | reverse complement strand
GGGGTTGCCACTGCTGGGGCGTGTGTAGCGTGTCCGCGCAATAGCTTCGCGCCGACAAGTGGTTTGTCTGCTTGCATTGCATGCCCCTCTGGCGCCTTCACTTTGACAGCGACAAGCGATGGAAGTGGCGCTGTCGCGTGCGAATACTGCAATGAAGGAAGCTTCTTTGACGGGTCGACTTGTCAATCATGCGAAGCTGGCTGGTTTCCGTCTGTATCGCAAGCTGGCGTGTGCTCCACGTGTATGGCTGGTACGAGCAGCAGCGACACCTGGTCATCAACAGACTCAATCGCTGCGTCGCCTTTGATCGGTTGCCGAGCGTGCCCACGCATGAAGTACACGGCTTCGCGAGGCGCCACCACTTGCAATGAATGCGTCGGTGACACCACCTACGACGCTTTCACGATGGACGGGTGGCACAGCTGCATCTCGTGTCAAGTCAGCGTTGATGGCGGTCTGAAGCTCTCAGGCTGCACTCTCGGCCGGAACGGAGTATTGTGCTCCGGAAATGGCGACTGTGTGTACGGTGGGTGTGCTTGCGCGTCTGGCTGGGCAGGTGGAGACTGCAGTACGCCGGTTGCGTCACTCTCCTCGTCTTCATCTTCGTCAGTCACGACTCGTGGGGGCAAACCGGTATTGTACATCGCATCACCTCGACACGTCGTGATTACCGCACCAGTTCCAAGTGCTGGTTCGATCACCATCGACATCCTAGTGGCCCGCGCAGGGGACAGCTCTGTTGCTCTCGAGGCTGTGATTGCCTGCAAAGCCTCCAATTTGACAGTGCCTGCGTCGTCCGTCTTGACTTCAATGACGACAACTGTTGCACTTGCTCCGGGTGAGAACAGCAAGAACGTCTCGATCACAATCGCTGCTGCTGCTTTGGCGTCACGAGCTGGATGCCGGTCAGTGACCTTGGAGCTGCGCGATGTCGGCGCACCGACTACCAGTGCAGTCTCAATCGAGGCAGACCGAGAGTTGGCCATCTACATCGACGACATGAACAGCGGAAGCAGCGGGTCAGCTGTCCTCACGGCGACATATCGGCGAAGAGACGACGGCATATTCGTGGCGACAGTGACGCTCGATCGCTTGCTGCCGTCAACCGTGACGCTCCAGCCCGACTCGACGGCTGGAGGCAATGATCTGTTTTCCCAGCGACTCAATGTGCTGATGGCGATCGACCCGTCCGCTGACATCGCGCTTTCTGTTGTCGATCTGCTCCCCGGCATCGTCGCAGCTCTTCAGCGCACATACACGTTTCTCCCGGGTGGTATTCGCCTTGGAGTGCTTACCCATTCGTCCCCACCTGTCGCCGAGTTCTATGCTGGCGACCTGTCGAAAGCTTTCCGCAGAGCTCGCGACACCCTCGCGGCAAATATGACCAGTGTTGAGGCTGTTCAGTCTCCGCAGTGGCTGATTGACGCGCTTGCGAGCATCCAACTATCGCGAACCTGGCCCTCATACGACCGACAGCTCGTGATAGCAGTGGGAGACGGACTCTTGGGCTCGATAGATGAACACGGGCTGGTGTCGGTGCCTGCTACGCTGCAAAGCGCTCTGCACAAGGATGGAGCGTTTGCCTTTCTGCTCTCTTCGAAGTCGTTGACGGTTTCTGCCAGTGCTACGAGTGTTGTTGGTGCAGTGAAATACGATACCAGTGACGCCATCCCTCAACGAATAGCACAAGCGCTGGTCACCAAAGATGCTGCTTTGCCAAGCGCAGTCGACGTCGTTGCAGACACCGACAGTATGCTTCAGAATGGCGGAGCGCGCATTGCTTCGTTCTCTGGTGCCAGTCATACACTCCCGGTGCTGTCCGTGACGCTCGCAGCGTTCCCATCAGAGCAATCGGCCGCGAACTTGAGCGTGATGCTGAGCGTTCCCGGTGTGTTGCGGCTTCAAGTCGACCTGATCAAGCCGAAGCCCTCGTGTGCTGCATCCGTCGCCACAAAACCCACCGACCCGCATCAAATGAGCGGGTGGGTTGAGCCATGGGATCTCATGACTGGTGACGAGGTGCGCACGATGTGGAATGTTTCCTCATCGACCGTCGCGACTGGAATGCGGCAAGAGTCCTCGCTTCTCCGTGGATACAACAGCTCCATCTTGACACTTGCTGATTCGAGCTCGACGACCTTCAAGGCAACGCGAAAATATCCCGGGTCGTCATTTGCGGCCGATCTCCCCGTCATCTTGCGTGGATATTGGCGCCTAGCGCCATTGGCAAGGCTGAGCGACGCGTCCAATGGCAGGACAGAGTGCAGCATGAGCTTGCATACGCTTGGAGACACTCCGTCAAGCACCAGCGCCACCTTCTCAGCCGAACCAGCCGCCGACGCAAACGCCAGAGGAGTGTGGACGTACGGGCACCTTCGCCACGTCATTTCCTCCGGCACAATCGACGCGGTGGACCTCACCCTGGAATGCGTCACCTCGGCAGTCAACATCTCCGTCGAGTGGACGACACTGGGGCTGTTTCCCGACCCATCATTTGCGTGCCAGTGCCCTCGCGGCTACTTCTACCAGCGTGTGGTATCGACTACGAGCAACGCGACCGCGGCAACCGAGGAAGGAGTGTGCATGCGGTGCCCCGCCGGCTCGTATTGCGCGGCGGGTATCAAGAGTCAGTGTCCCACGGGCAGCTTTTCGTTCGGCGAGGCGGCCGTCTGCGAGGCTTGTCGCGACGGCTGGATCTGCATCGGCGGCATGGCGAGGCTTTGCGATCCGGGGACCTTCGCGACGGCTGCGAGCGCGTGCGGTGCGTGCCCGAGTGGCTACGCGTGTCGAAACGGGAAGAAGACTGCTTGTCCGCCTGGTACATTCTCTCCGCCGCTTGCTGGCGACTGCTTCAGCTGCCCACCGGGAACATTCTCCCAGTCGCAGGCGTCGAGCACATGCTCCGCGTGTCCGTCCGGTGCGATGTCCAACCATCAGCGAGACCATTGCGTCAGTTGCACGGCAGGGGAGTGGGCTATCGGAGGGAGCGGCCAGCATCCCTGTGCGTCATGTGACAGCACGCGCTTCTCCCCCCGCGGTGAGCTCGTGCGCGAGATCTGCATTGATGCCGACGGAAACACTATCACTTGAGTCGTTCTGTGAGCAATAAACGTACCGAGCGCATTGACAGCGCGTCCCAGCTCAGGTAAGCAACACGCGCGTGTATTCTCACTGGCGAACCGCCCCACTTCTTCCTTCCGAGCGCGCTCCGGATGATCAACGCCTATGCGTCACGGCCCGGCAGGTGACGCTTGATACTGGCAGTGATGCGCTGCGCGAGTGCCACGTCGCGGGCGACGACCAGCACGCGCGCGCGTCCAGACTGCATCTGCACCTCGAGCGCGATGAGCACCATCTCGGGCATGCCGCCAGCACCGGCGCCGCGGACACGACCAGCGAACTTGCATTTGCCTGCCACGGCGTTCACGCTGTTGATTTCGTAGACTTGGGCAACGTTGCAGTCACGGAGCACAGCTGATGCCACATTGCTCATCTCCACGGGAACGCGCAGCGTCACGTCGCTGGTGTGAAGCATGGAGGCATCCGCCATCGACAGACGCTGCGCGAACTCCTCCACGTTCATCGACTGAGCAACGAGCAGCTCGCCAGCGGTCGGCGCCAGCTCGACTTCAAACGTCTCCTCGCTCGTGGTCACTTGCAGGGGGATCTTCTCGAGATGCCCGCGGAAGTCCACGTGAATCTGCGCCATCGCAGGTGTCGATCCGGGGAAAAGCACAGGGATCTCGGGGAACGACATGACCTGGGCAACTCCGTTCCCCTTCGTCGAGTCTTTCTCCTTCGCCACGACTTGGACGCGAGAAATCGGGTTGGTCGACTGGTTTGCAACCCACAGCTGAATCAGGTTCATACTCGGCGAGTACATCGACGGCTGGCGCAGGAACGAGTACTGGATGTCGAGCCCATTGCTCACCAGCGAAGACAGCAACTCTCGCTTCGGTGGCGCAGATGTCGGCATAGTGGACGACGACATGCTCAAGTTCATCAAGTCGCCCAGCAAGTTTGCGCCACCCATGGCCGGAGCAGCAAACCCAGCAGATCCTCCAGCAGATGCAGTTGTCGCCGCAGGCTGCTCGTCAAAGAAGTTGAGTGGGTCAAACAGATCCGTGGGCTTCTTCGCCTTGACAGCTTGCTGCTTCTGGGGTGACCCAGGTCCCTTGCTGCTCTTGTTCTTGTTGCGACCGCGACGACGACGAGAGTCTTCTTCCTCCGACTCGGACGACTCGGACGCCGAGCTCTCGTCCTCCGAAGACGCGTCACTTTCTTCAGACGATTCAGGCTCCGAGCCCGACTCGCTTTCGTCGTTGCTGCCCTCGTCGGATTCGCTCTCAGACCGTTCCGATCCGGACTCTGACTCCGACTCTGACTCCGACTCGGAGCCCGAACGCGATTCGGCTGAGCTATCGTCGCTGTAGAACTTGTCTGCACTGCGCGGCTTATCGCGGCCCTTGCCACTTGCCTTTCCGTGGCGAGAGCTGCCTCCACGACGCGGACTGGGGTTATTGTCTACGAATGCAGCTTCATCACGAAGTGAGGAGTTGGGCTTCTCCGATCGCCAGTCCGGCAACGGCGCATATCCGGAAACACTGTGGTGAACCAAGTTGGAAAGCGTTCCCAGCGTGAATCGCTTCTTGGACTCCTCTTCGTAGCCGATCAGGGGAGACGGCTTCTTGGCCGCAAACAGCTTGTGCGGGTTGACGATCGACGCATCACCCGACAGAGCAGCACGGACGAGGCGCGCGCGGTCACGCACATCATAGTCGATGTCAAACTTGCACAGCTCAATCACGTACTGGAGAAGCAGCTGGATCGGACGCTTCTGCGGCTCGCGGAGACCAAGTTTCACCGACAAGTTCAGGATCTGAAGTCGAACTTCGGTAGCTTCATCGGAGAACTTCTTGACGAGCAAGCGCAACGACTCAGCCGCGCACGTGGATCCCGACCCATCGTCGTTGAACTCGCCCAGCATCCACACAATCGAGGCACGGGCTGACGGACTCGTCACACGCCCGGCGATCATCATGGCTGCGAGTGACCGCACAACACGAAGGCGATCCTTCTCGATCGCAGATTGCTGCAGCAGCTGACGGATCACCACGACGCTCTCCGCGACAACCTGCTCGTTGGACGAGCGGACGAGGCGCATCAAGCCATTCAGGCAGCGCTCCGCGACCGAGGGCATTGCGTCCGCCACACGTCCAAGCGCTCGTACCGTCATCGTGACGAACGCCTTGTCGACATGCCGCACGTACGCCTGGAACTCACGAAGAATGATGCTCACGTTGTCATCCGTCACGAGGGACGTAAGGATCTCGAGCTTGAGCTTGCGCGCATATGCCGGGTCAGTCGCACGAACAAAAAACTCCTGAAGGAACGGGCGGAACATGTCCGGGCGGGAAATCGCCATCGACGAGATGACCGAGAGCACCACAAACTGGATTTCGCGCTGGCTGCGCATGATGCGCACGAGCGACTTGCCGATTAGCGTCGACGTCGCCATGCTGTGCGTACCGCAATAGTAGTGCAATGTCGCCACCGACAGCACGACAGCACTGTTGCGCGACTTGAGCAGTGGGATCGACGAGCGCAGTAGAAGGCGATGATCTTCGTCCAGCTCTTCACCTCCGCCGATACCGCTTGCGAGCGCATCGCTGCGGAACACCGAGCCGATCGACGGAAGTACTTCGCCCCTGGTGTTTGTGCCGCCCAAGTGGAACGGTGAGGCCGAGTACGAGCTGTTGTTCCCGCCCTTGCGGCCACGAGCCTCATCGCCAGATCCAGCCGACTCTTCGTCGTCGTCGGAGTAAAACCCATGCTTGACCTTGCGCTTGGGAAAGAGCTCCTTGACGTTCTTGCCCTTGCCTTGTCCTTCGTGCGTCAGCGTCTCGGGTGCCTGGAACTGCTCGCGGCAGTAGCGGATGAGCACGTTGATCGTGACGGTCTGGCCCCACTCGTCAATATCCGCGAGCAAGTGGCAGATCTTGCGGAACGGGCGGTGGAGCAAGTCGAGGCGGTCGGGACAGACCTCGTTGAGCGCCTGCACGGCGCTGCCGAGCACCATCGTGGACGAATCGTTGAGCAGCTTGCCAATGATCTCGGCGAGCACGTCCTTCTGGTCGCGGTCGACCACGAAGACCTTGCTGATGGCGTTGGCCGCGCACTTGCGCACGTAGGCCGACGAGTCGGCGGCGCACTTGCGGATCGCAATGAGCTGGATCTGCATGATGTCCCGCACGCGGATGCTCGTCATGACGCGCAGCGCGAGCGCGCGGATGAGCTGGTTCTGGTCCGCCAGGTCCTTCTGGAACGAGTTGATGGACAGCAGCGCGAGCTCGCGGCACTGCGAGTTGGCGTCCGCGTAGTGCACGAGGTACATGTACACGAGCTTCTTGACCTCGACCGAGGCCACGATCACGTTCTTGACCACGTCCGCGAAGAACATGGACACGTCCTCGCCCTTGCTGATGGACGCCAGCAGCGTCTTCATGGCCTCCAGCTTCTCCGCGTGGCCCGCCACACCCAGCTTGTTGTCCAGCAGCTTGCGGATGCGGTCCAGGTTCATGTTCTCCTCAAAGAAGTGCGCGTCTCCGGAGATCCCGCGCATCGCCATGGCCGACTCGGGTATCAGCGCGCGCGCCGTCGACCGCTCTCTCCGCTCGTGTCCTCCGTTTGCCGCTCCTCGCCTTGCTTCCCCCCGAGACCCGCACCTTCTTCGCTCGCCTTGGCCTTTCCTGCCAGCTCACGTTTCCCCCCTGCGATCCGAGTCGTCGAGGACCTTGACGAGCACGGGTCGGAGGTCAGCGCTCGGACGGGGTGAAAGATTCGGTACAGCGTACCTTTTGTGTATACCGGTTTTCTACCGGTCCGGATCAGCGTGTCCCGAATCCAAACCCCACGTTCGGGACGCACGGATTGGTTGGGTGGCACGGCACGAAGCCGGGAGGTCGAGGAAGCGCGACGGACGGCATGCGCGGGCCGATACTTCTCCAAACCGCTCGAGACAGACAAGCTAGGAAAAATGGTGCGTGCTGCTCTTCTCGTCTGTGCGGTGGTCTCGTGGATTGGCCGGTCGAGGCGGCTGGTGGCGCCTGGAGCACGGGGACTGACGCGATGGCTGGTGACGACAGGCCGGCGACAAGAGCAACAACCCGATGCGCGACATCCAGGTCGACAAGCTGGTCATCAACTGCTGCGTCGGCGAGTCGGGCGACAAGCTCACGCGCGCGGCGCGTGTGCTCGAGCAGCTCACGGGCCAGAAGCCCGTGTACTCCAAGGGTAAGCTTTTGCGCCTCCCAGCGCGGGGCGAAAAGCAAAGAACGCCCTAACGGGCTACTTACCCGGGCCGGCACCCGCTCGCACCCGAGCGCGTCGACGTATCCTCGCCGGCCGCCGGGGAGGGTGCCGCGCTTAAATCACACGGCCTTTCCGGGTGCGGAGGTGCGCCATCGCGGCGCCTTCCGTCATCCCCGATTGCGCGCGTACCGAGTACAAACGGGAGGGGCATCCCGGTGCGGCGTCGAGGACCGGCCAGAGGTCTTGGTGCCTTCAGGCTCGGCGATCGCTGCCTGCGCGAATGTCACACACCTGCACCTGCCACTCAGGCGGCGTGCGCATTGGCGTCGGAGCCTGCTCTTCGGCGAGGGAGAGAGGCTGGTCGCGCCTACTTCGGTCTCGAGGGAGGAAAGCGATCAGGGAGACGTCGGCGTGGGGCCAGCTTTCGGGCTGTACGCCCTCAACGCGTCCGGTGTGGGGACTTCGGGATGCCCATGTGATTTTAGCCTGCCGCGCCCGCGGTGGCCCATCGCCTCGTCTTTCGTCAGCGCATTGGTGTGCTCGACTCGGTTGCTGACGTTGTTGGTTGCTTGTGGATGTGAACAGCCCGCTACACGGTCCGCACGTTCAGCATCCGCCGTAACGAGAAGATCTCGTGCCACGTGACGGTCCGCGGCGAGCTCGCGCTCGAGATCCTCGACCGCGGCCTCAAGGTCAAGGAGTACGAGCTGAAGAAGCGCAACTTCTCGGACACGGGCAACTTCGGCTTCGGCATCCAGGAGCACATTGACCTGGGCATCAAGTACGACCCGTCCACGGGCATTTACGGCATGGACTTCTTCGTCGTCCTGAACCGCCCGGGTGCCCGCGTGGCCCGCCGCAAGATGCAGCAGTCGCGCATCGGCGCCCCGCACCGCCTGCACAAGGAGGACGCCATGAAGTGGTTCCAGACCAAGTACGAGGGTCTGATCATGGACTAAGCCTGCCGGCACCTCGCAGCGCCTCGTGACTAGTGTCTCGCGCAGGTGCGGCGGGCTGCTAGGCTCTCCGTAGCCGGCGCGTCGGCAGCTGCTGCCACGCGCCACGGAGCGGCCTCTGCCTCTGCACTTGTCGGTCATTCGTTTTCAACATGGAGAAACTCTTATAGTAACCTGGCGGCTCGGATCATCCGTTGATCGGTCTCATGTCGTCTCTTTCTTCCCACCGGACTCCTTTGTCCCGCACCATGAGGTGCTCCGCAGCTGTCCACCGCCAGCATCTTCGCCTCGATGCGACTTTACACCTGACCAGTTTTACCGGGACAGAAGCGGCCCGACACCGCACCACACACCCAATCGACCAGCTACCGTTGGATGCGTCGAGCCGTCGGTCCTCGCCCGCGCCTCCTCTTCGCCTCCGCCTCCGCCCGCTTCTCGCCCATGTCGAGCGCCGCCTCCACCCCGGCGCAGCTGCGCTGGAGCACTCGCCCCGACGACCTGCACCACCACCTGCGCGACGGCGACGCCGCGCTGGCGCTCACGGCGGCGCACGTGTCGGCGCAGTTCGCGCGCTGCATCGTCATGCCCAACCTCGTGCCGCCCGTGACCACAACGGAGCAGGCGCTGGCCTACCGCGAGCGCATCGTGCGCTTCGTGCCTGAGGCGCGCCGCGCCACCTTCGAGCCGCTCATGACGCTCTACATGACGGACGGCACGACGCCCGAGGAAATCCGCCGCGCGCACGCCACCGGCAAGATCTTCGCCGTCAAGCTCTACCCGGGTACGCAATGCGTGCTCCTTGGGTCGTGTAGTTCTTGTCGCAGCTGTCTGACTGCGTTACCGTGCGAGCAGCGGGCGCGACGACCAACTCGGACTCGGGCGTGACGGCCATCGACAAGGTCTTCCCGGCGCTGGAGGCCATGAGCGACGTCGGCATGCCGCTGCTCGTGCACGGCGAGGTGACGGACAGCGAGGTGGACATCTTCGACCGCGAGGCCGAGTTCATCAAGCGCGTGCTCGAGCCGCTCGTGGCGCGCTTCCCCCAGCTCAAGGTCGTCATGGAGCATATCACGACCAAGGAGGCCGCCGAGTTCGTGGCGCGCTGCCCGGCCAACGTCGCTGCTACCATCACGCCGCAGCACCTGCTCTACAACCGCAATGGTACGCTGATCATGAGCTGATTCACCGTCGTCGCCCGAGTCGGTTTAGACTAAATTGCGTCGGTGTCGCGTGCCGAGGAACAGTCATCTTCCAAGGCGGCCTTCGCCCGCACAAGTACTGCCTGCCGGTGCTCAAGCGCGAGACGCACCGCCAAGCGCTGCTGGCCGCGGTCGCGAGCGGCAGCAAGAAGTTCTTCTTGGGCACGGACAGCGCGCCGCACGTGGCGACCAAGAAGGAGTCGGGCTGCGGCTGCGCGGGCATCTACTCGGCGCACGCGGCGCTCGAGCTGTACGCTGAGGCGTTCGAGAGCATCGACAAGCTCGACTTGCTGCGCGCGTTCGCGTGTGAGAACGGCGCCGACTTCTACGGCCTGCCGCGCAATCAGGGAGAGACTGTTCTGGAGCGCCGCGAGTGGAGCGTGCCGGCGAGCTACGCGTTTGACAACGGGGAGCTCGTGCCGTTGAAGGCCGGCGAGACGATGAACTGGAAGCTTGCCGAGAAGTAGAGAGCGACTCCACTGGTAGGCAGTTGGTTCCTTCCGAACGATCGTGGTCGCGTCTGCTTGCAAGCAGTGTCGTCGAGCCGCTCGGAGAAGTCCAGGCTCGAGCTCTTCTCTCGCGACTTCATTTCAAACACGGACACCATGAAGCCCACGATTGGTCTCCACTTGCCCTCAAATTGTTCAGACCGTGAAATATCGAGATTGGAGTCTTCTCTCTTGGTTCTTGACCTGGCACTTTGCATTTCGGGAAGCGAGAGCAACACGGAAAGGAGCGAGAAGCTTGCAGGATGGAGGCCGGCGCCAAACGAACGCGCGGCGTGGGCGAGCCGATGGACGTGGACGCAGGCGCGGTGGAGGAGGAGACGCGCGTCGGAGATCGGGCGGCCGGCGGTGGGCTGGAGCAGCAGCATCAGCAGTCGCTGGTGGAGGCGCTGTCGCAGTCCGTCTACGAGAGTTTCCCGGACGAGGTTAAGCCTGTCGCCATGGTGAGACTCAACCTGACCGAAGAGAAGCTTCGGGGTCAATCCGATGACGTTGGACATTTTATCAGCAGATCCATTGATCGAGCGTATCCGGACATCGATGACGAGGCGTCTGGGGCCGCATTCGCTGTCGCTACCGCCAAGCTGACGGCGCTTCAAGCTTCAAAGAGTGCAGCTGACGCCTCCGACGACTCCGATGCCTCCAACGAGGAGCTCGCCGCCCAACTAGCTTTGGCATTCAAGACGTTGTACGCCGGCAACGCACATGTCGAGTTCCAAGAGTACCTGATTCGCTGCTGGCGAAACCACAAGTCGAACCCCCTCAAGTTCCCGTACGTGGCGGTGATGCAGAGCTCGGGGTTTGGGAAAAGCCGCCTTCTTCTCGAGTTTGCCAAGATGAACTCCCACGCTGAGAGCCATGTCAAGCACTCGAAAGAGGTTGACATTCGCGTGCTGTACGTGTGTGCGCGCAACGTCGAACGGTCGACCGGTTTTCCAGCCGTCACACCACAGCTGAAGAGATGGTTCTTCGGCGCAGCAGACAAAATGGCGGATCAGTT
>JAADYB010000952.1:0-10979 GCA_023338075.1 Phytopythium litorale | reverse complement strand
GTTGTCCATGTCCTCTCTCGACAGCTCGAGCGCCGGGAAGGTGCCCGGCGGCAGCTGGAACCTCATCCTGTCGGGCGTCCCGGTCGCGCAATGACAAGCGGCCGACGTGAGCAGCGAGCGGGGCAGGCAAGCGGAGACCAGCTCGCTTCTCGTTCCACCGTGGGCCGCAGCGTATCAGATGGCGCACGCCCGCGTTCAGGAGCGGCCGCCCGCCGGTGACGCGTCGCCACTCGCCAGCCAGCCAAAGGCAGCCAACCAGCCAACCAGGCAGACAGACCGACAGACAGCGGCGTGGTGGTGTCTGGGGTGCGTGTGAGGAGAAGTGAGAGGAATCAAGCGCGGCGTGGCATACAAAGGCCGAGTCGAGTTCCGTCGTCTCGGGAGTGAGTTGTCCGGTGTATGCAGTCGGGTCGTGTGTCGAGTTTGATTTTTTGGCCGTTTGGGTTGAAGCGGGGCGGACGTCTTGGGAACTGTATGCTGCGGATTTGAAGGGTCTCCGTGCGCGATGTTTATTCGCTGGTTCGTCTGCCATACATTGCTCAAGCTTGTTGGAGAGCCGCAGAGAAAAGACCAGTCCCATCCTCAAAACTCAACCAGGTGTTGCCCTCAAGTCGGAGAGTGAGAAAAGAGAACAAAAAAATAGTTGCCGACGCGCCAACACGGCCAGTTCTCGGGCCGTGCGGCTGCGTGTGGTGGTGTGTCGGATGCGGGGAGCATGGGGCGGCCGATTTGCCAGCCTGGTGCGATCCTGGAGATCAGCTGCGGTACGTTCACATCGGAGACCGACTCATTGGACAAACTTTCATCAGAAGAGAGGCTTCCCGACCAAAGTTTGGCGAAAAAGTGATGGTCCGACTGATGGGCGGGTGTCCAAGCGGCGGCAATCGCGTGAAAGCCAAGGCGGGAGGGGTTCTGCGGCAATATTCGTCGCCACCTGCGGCAACTTGGCGATCCGGCGCGTGGATGCAGCAGCGGCGGCGTGATGGTCGTGTTGACAGGGAGAACACCAGAATGCGGGCTCGCCCATCTCGCAATATTTTCGAGAGGCTAGCCTCTGCATGACGGCGTTGCAGTTTGTCGTTCTCTCTCGCCGCTGTGTCGAGCGCCTTAGCGGGCACCACATGGCGGCCGTGCGCCAGAGGCGACGAGTGGGAGGAGGCGCCGCCCACGCTCCATGCCTCGGTGCTCGTCGCCATTGTGGTCGTGGAACCCCAACGTGGCATTGCCACCTTCAGCCCGCCATCTGTTGCCACGAAATGCTGCAGCGAGTCCACCGTCAAATGACGCAGCGTGCAGTTTGGCACGTTCCCGCCACCGCCACCACAGTGGTGACCACAGTGGTGACCACGGTGGTGACCACCGCATCGCACAGGACGCCGTCATCCGTTGACGCAACGGCGGCGGCAACGGTGCACTAAATGCAGACCGCGCGCGAGTAACCAGCCCCCTTTGCACAGGTCCTCCCTCGTGTGCCTAATTCGTATCACACGGCAAGCATTTCCAGCCTGAGAGGCTCAGTGTGTGCGGTTGCGAGGGCAGATGGAGCTCGCACGCGGCCGCGTTTGCGCATTGAGAGTCTCCATGAGAGACCGAGCGCACGCAACAATCCAGTCGGTCGCTTCAGGAGTGAACAGCATGCTCCAGCTTCAACTCGACATCGTGACGACCGCCACTCGCAGCGGCCTGTTTCACGAGTTTCTCGTTGATGCTTGTCTATAATTGTAGTGAATTCCAAAGATACCAGTCCCTTTTGTCATTAACCAATCTGAAGCGCAAAATACGTCACTCCAAACTCGACAAGAGGACGACGCTGCGACCCATGGAGCGCGAGCTACTTGCGCTGCGCGCCAAGAACGCCAGGCTCATGAAGAGCAACCTGTCGGCGCTCATGGCGGTGCGCGAGGCCGAGGCAGACGTGGACGACCTGCTGGCCGCGCTACGCGATCAGTGCGCGGCGCTCGAACGCGCGGGCCTCGCGGTGCCTGAGCGGTGCCGGGAGATGCTGGCGGCCGCTGCGCGCGTGGAGGAGGACGCAGAGGTGGGGGGCGGTCACCACGTGGAGAACGACAGCTCGGCGGCTGATACGGAGCACCAGAGCAGCGCGTCCGGCGTCGACGCGGAGAGCACGGACGAGTTATAATCAACAATCGACACGAGTGCATGACGAGAAGGTGTTGTCGCTAGTGGGAGTGGCTGGGGCACCCGCCGGTGATGGCCCAGCACTTGGTGCGCTCGTCCAGACTGAGCAGGTTGACGGAGCTCGCCCACACCAGTGCAACCGCCAGCAGCAGCAGCATGACGACGGCCCCGCGCTTGCTGGATCCGCCGGCCTGGCGCAGCGACTGCATCTCGCGCTTCTGCCTCGGCAGCAGCGGCAGCAGCGCCAGCGACGCAAGCTTGAGCGAGTAGCAGATCCAAATCGTGATGGTCACGTCCCGACGCGTCTCGAACGAGTCCCGCAGGATGTCTTCCTCCCACACGTGGAAGTGCGCGTTCACGAGCTTGGCGGAGGTCTTGCCGACCGGAGACGAGAGGTTGGCGGTCGTGGTCAGCAGTCCGTACAGCGCTCCCTCGGACCCGGGCTCGATGAGCTCGACGACCACGTAGTTGGCGATGATGAAGCGCACGCCCTCGGGGATGTGGCCCACGACGGGGACGCCGAGCCAGAACCACTGGTTGCGGATCACGTCCCACGTCACCAGCATGGTCATGAACCCATCGAGGACGATCCCCACGATCACGGTGAGTGCGATGCTGAGGCGCCAGTTCCACTGGAGACCGTGCCGCGCGGTGACGGCGAGGGTCGCAGCGTAGACAAAGGTGCCGACGACGTGCATGACGCTCGAGTTGAACGGCGTCGCGTGCACCCAGTGCGCCTTGATGTTGCTGGAGGCGACGATGTTGAAGTTGTTCAGCACGCCCGAGAAGAACTTGTAGGCCGCGATCTGGAGCACGGCGCGCTTTTGAAGCACCAGCCAGAAGCGCGCGGCGTACGTCTTCAGTGGCGGTGCGCGCACCTTTGGCTCGTGCTGCAACAGCAACAGCGCGGCCAGAACCAGCGGCGCGCACAACCAGCCCATGGCACCCATCAACTGCGGGAACGACAGCGAGAAGGAGAACGAGCCGCCATAGTCAACGCTGTTGAATGCGAACGCGACCGTGAGCGCGCCAAGGGCACTGCACGCCATCCGAATGCTGTGCGCAGCTGATTGGAGTGTCCCTCGCGTCTCGATGGGTTCCCTCTGCGCGAGTTCCACAACAGTCGAGTCGGCCGCCACTTCCGCCACGAGGAACCCAAACGCGGCCAGCATCATGGGCACGACAAGCGTGCCCGCCTCATCTGGGGCCGACGCGTTGATCTCCTGCCACTGCTCAGGTGTCCACGTGTCTGGATCTGTCGACCGCAGCGCCGGGTCGATGTAGTACGGCTCGCCCATTGGGATCGACCCCATGAGGAGAAGCATGGCGCAGCTGAAACTCCAGCCAAGAGCCATGTACGGAGCGCGCCGGTAGCTTCCAATCGGGACGCAATCGCTGAGCAAGCCGAACACAACCTTGAAGGACCACGGGAGGTGTACGAGCATGCTCGCCGAGGCGATTGTCGTTCCTTCCGCGTTCAGGTAACCTTGAAACACGGGGTAGATGGCCCCAGGCAGCGCGCCGCTCGCGAAGCCCACGCCCGCGAATTGGGCCAACAACGTGAGCGTCGCGATCGAGTGCATGTCCGGTGGCGTGCCCTCCCGCAGCGCTCCATTGGCTTTGACTGTGGCATCGTTGGTCGAGTACGCTGGCGAAGGCGAACACTCGACAAAGGGGTCATGCTCGTCTGCAGCAGATGAAGCCTTGGGCAGAAGGAGTTGACGCTCGCCTTGGATCCCCATCACTGCAACGAGCTGCAAGTCAAAGAGCCGCGCTGGGCGATTTTGCTGACTGACGACGCGGAGACTGCAGCGCGTTGCTGAGGTGAGCGCTTAATCTCTGGGAGCTCGCTGTCGGACGCGATAGCCAAGCTCAAGACGACACCGACGGAGCGCGTGCGCGCGCGTGGCAACCAACCAGTCGTGAGCGACCCGGAGCGTGCAGCAGACAGCAGTGACGGCGCTGGCTGCGCAACACTGCAGCACACCTTGCGGCGCAACAGAGTAGCCAGTCCGACACTGGGTGCGACCGCGTGGCAGTTCACAATCGCCGTTCATTTGCCACGCAAACCCATGGAGATTCGCCTGCTGGCTGATGGAAATGCTGGCAGCGCGCAAAGCCGAGTCGGTGGTGAGTGTTCTCGCCGTCGGAGCTGCCAAGCGCATGGACGGGCACTCGCCGTGTCAGAGATGTGGCAGCTGGGGAATCGCATCGGATCGTCTCCGCGTCGGAGCGCGGGAAGCACATCCAGTCGCTGGTCGAGTCCCTCTGCCCTTCCGCCGCCGCCGCCGGACAGCTTTGGGACGAAGTTGCCGCCGTCGGAGAAGGGTTGCAGCGCATCGGAGTTGACGTGGGGGCGATGCGCCTGCGCGATTAACTTTAGTCCAGGGACGGATGCGATGTCGACGATTGCACACGGTCGTCACCCCATCCGCAGCGCCAAGTCACTCAGCGAGCGCGGTGTTGGTGATCTCGCCGCCGTCGGCAACGGCAGCGCAGTGCTCGGATTGAGCTGCACGAATGAGTGGCGTGGCGCAAAGCAACTGCGCAGGTCAATGAGGCCGCGTCCAAGTTGCCCCCATCCCCCTCCAATGCGCGAGACTGCAGACCTCCACCACTGGTCTTGCCTCTCGCCGCGAGTCTCAGACCCATGCGCGAGCTTTCTTGCACACGACCATTCTTCAATTCCCTCGCTGGACCGTCAGAACGCGCTCAAGCAGTCCATCCGAGTCGAGATCGTTGCAGATGGCGTCACAGCTTGGGGTTATCGGCGCAGACGGGATGGTCCAGCTTCGTGAGAGCCTCGCTGATCGCGGCAAGGTAGCCGAGCTGTCGCCGGCGACTGGGTACTCCCTGGAAAGCGGTGGAGCACTTCGTGCCGGAGAAGCACCGACGCTGCTGTCCAAAGAGTGCATTGGACTGCTGGCTCAATACGCCGGCGTCGGGTTTCTCGCGGGTGTTCTTCCGGGCGTCATCTATCCGGTGCTGCAGGGCTACCTGAACGCCGAGGGCACCATCGTTGTGTCGGCAACCGTGCTCGTCCAGATTCCGTGGTGCTACAAGGCCGTGTTCGGCATCTTGAGCGACTGCATCCCGATCTTTGGATACCGCCGGCGGCCATACATGGTGATCGGCTGGGCAGTGAGTTGCGCGGTGTTGTTTGCAATGGCCGGATTGACCGTCCCAGCTCCGTACTATGGCGATCCGACCATGCACGACATCGACGAGGAGGACTGGACGGCCGAGCAAGTCGCGAGTATCAATGCAGACGCTTCTGGCGAGGCGGGCAAGTACGTCGTCCCCATGATGCTGGCTTCCTTCGGCTACTTGCTGTGTGAAGTGGCATCGGACGCACTGGTTGTCGAGCTGGCGCAGCGCGAGCCTATCGAGACTCGTGGACGTCTCCAGACGGCTGTGTATACGGTGAAAACCGCCTTCACGGCGTTTGGCGCCGCGGTTGTCGCCCTCACGCTGAATGGTGCCGAGTACGGGGGCGACTTTGCGTACTCGCTTACGTTCCCGCAGCTGATGCTGATCGTCGCAAGTTGCTGCACGCCGCTGCTGCCGGTGTCGTGGTTCTTTGTGCGGGAAACGCCGTACGCGGAGCTGTTCCTCGACGCCTCTCCAAGCTCGCAGCCTCCGCAGCAGGAGCACGCGCAGCCGAGCCAGTGGGCTCGCATCCGCACCTACTTGTCCAAGCTGTGGCTGCTGCTGCAGCAGCGCGCGGTGTATCAGATCGTGGCGTACAAGTTCTTCTCGGGGGTGTTCAACAGCTTCAACATCGTGTCGTCGAGCAACATCAAGTCGTACTGGGTGCACGCAACGCCGTTCAACAACAGCCTCATGACGATCGTCGGCACCGTCTTCTACGCGACCACGCTGGCGCTCACGGGCAAGTACGGCCTGTTGTGGAACTGGCGCTGGATCATCGTCATCACCATGTGCTCGGCGCTGACGGCCGACGCGTTCATGACCATGATGACCATGTGGGACGTGGTGCGCAACCAGTGGTTCTGGCTGGGCGTGCCCGTGATCGAGTACCTGCCCGACGGCGTGCGCTTCATGGTGGCCACGTACGTGGTCGTGGAGCTGGCCGAGCCGGGCTTCGAGGGCTCGCTCTACGGCCTGCTGACGGCCACGAGCAACCTGTCGACGCCCTTCGGCCGCTCGCTCGCCAAGCTCGTGAACGCGCAGTTCCACGTGTGGCGGCAGGACATCATCGACGACACGTACGTCGTGCGGCGCGACGTGACCATCACCATCTGGATCTGCTACGGCATGAAGCTGCTCTCGCTGGCCTTCCTGCCGCTGCTGCCGCGCCAGAAGCGCGAGACGCAGGAGCTCAAGCGCTCGGGCGGCTCGAGCAAGCTCGCGGGGTCGCTCACGCTCGCGTACCTCGTGTTCGCGACCGTCTGGGCTACGCTCGTCAACCTCGTGTCCATGTACGAGTCCACGCAGTGCTGGAAGATCACGGGCGGCTGCGCGCCGGCCTCCTAGGCGCCACCACCTGCTGCCTCCATGACGCCCATGCCCGCAGATGACGCTCCGATACAAACTACTAACAATCCATACTGAAAGGCTCCTGAAGTCGGTGATGACACACGCCCTTTCCTTTGACTCCTTTGACTTGCGTAAAGTATGCTGCATGGTTGCCACGCACTTTCACGTCAGGTTCGAGTCTCCGTTCTGAAGTGCTACAGCCTTCGAAAACCCATAAAACCTACCCGTCTCGGGGACGATACTCCCTCCCGCTCCAATCCAACCAGCCTCCCAGACCGGATATTGAAGTGGAACTTTGCCGAGAACCGGAAGGGAAACGACGTGAGGTTTTACTCCTGCCGCGGCATTGGATCCATCGCACTGCAGGCACTTGGGATTTTCGCCCGCCAGCAGCAGCAGCAGCAGCAGCAAGCCGATCCAAGAAGAGACTCCGAGCGCGAGCGAAGATGCTGTCCGCCTCGAGCTACCGCCGCGCGCTGTCCACGTCCGGCGTCGCCGCGCGCCAGGCGCGGTCGTTCGCGAGCGCCAAGGCCGCGGCCAAGCGCGTGGTCGTCGTGGACGGCGGCCGCCTGCCGTTCGCGCGCTCGGGCACGCTTTACAAGGACGTGATCGCGTACGACATGCTGCGCGACGCGTTCAAGGGCGTGCTGGCCAAGGCGGCGCTCGACCCGAGCAAGATCGACTACGTGATCGCCGGCACGGTCATCCAGGAGGTGCGCACGTCCAACATTGCGCGCGAGGCCGCGCTCGGCGCTGGCATCCCCAAGAGCGTGCCGGCGCACACGGTCACGCAGGCGTGCATCTCGTCCAGCCAGGCCATCTGCTCGGGCGCCGAGAAGATCCTGGCCGGACAGGCCGACGTGGTGCTCGCGGGCGGTGTCGAGACGTTCTCGGACGTGCCGATCCGCTTCTCCAAGCCGCTGCGGGAGCGCATGCTCGCGGCCAACAAGGCCCTCAAGGGCGGTCCGCTGGGAGCGCTGAAGCTGCTCAAGGGCCTCAAGCTGTCGCACTTTGCGCCGGAGGCCCCTGCTATCAAGAACTTCCTCACGGGTGAGATCATGGGCTCGTCCAGCGACCGGCTCGCCACACGCTTCGGCGTCTCGCGCCAGAGTATGGACGAGTACACGGTGGAGGCACACCAGAAGGCGTACCGCGCTCACGTGGACGGGAAGTACAAGGCGGAGATCCTTCCGTACAAGGGCACGACTGAGGAGAACGGCGTGAACCCGGGCACGTCGCTGGAGAAGATCTCGAAGCTCAAGCCGGCGTTCATCAAGCCGCACGGCACGCACACGGCGGCCAACTCGTCGTTCCTGACGGACGGCGCGGCTGCGACGATCATCATGTCGGAGGAGAAGGCGCTCGAGCTCGGATACGCCCCCAAGGCGGTTCTGAAGGACTGGCTGTTCGTCGGCGTGGACCCTTTCGAGGACCTGCTGCTCGGCCCTGCCTTCGGCATCCAGAAGATGCTGGCCAAGAACAACCTCTCGATCGGCGACATTGACTACTTTGAGATCCACGAGGCGTTTGCTGGCCAGGTGCTGGCGAACTTGAACGCGCTCGCCGAGCCCAAGTTCTGCAAGGAGCTGTTCGGTCTTGACAAGCCCGTGGGCCGCGTGGACCCGGCGAAGCTGAACACGTGGGGCGGGTCGCTCGCGCTCGGCCACCCGTTCGGAGCCACGGGCAGCCGACTGGTGAACACGGCGTCGAACAAGCTGCAGCAGGAAGGCGGCAAGTACGCGCTGCTTGCTGCCTGCGCCGACAGCGGGCTCGCGTACGTCGGCCTGATCGAGAAGTACGCCAAGTAATCAGCCGACCAGGAACGCGGGGGCGGCCCTGGACGAGATGGCGGGCGAGGAAGCCCGCCGAACCGCGCACTCCTGCAGCAACCCATGCAGTGGGTTGCCATGCGCGCTCACGACGACCAGGTTGCACCGCGCAGGTTATAGCGAGCGACGTCTGTCTCTTAAACGATAATTACACGCCTTTTGGATTCGCTCCGCCTTGGCGTATCCTGTCTGGGCATCATCACCATCATCGGGATGCTGTTGCATTTGCATTGAGGGCAGCCCCTGGTTGTCTTGCATGGCAAGCACACGAGATGGCATGGTGGTGGTTCTCAATCCAGTTCTCTTTATAGACACACACTGCGAAAGCAAAATACGGCGCGGGCGAGGACCGATCGGCCGATGGACGCGAGTTCGAGCGCCTCAGACGAGCAGCACCGCGTTGATGCAGCCGTCGTTCTCGGGCACGTTGGTGATCTGCGCGTACTTGCCCCAGACGACCTTGCCCGAGGTGGTGACGAGGCCGAGCTCGCTGACGTTGACCTCGATGATGGTACCCTTGGTCATGACGCCGAGCTGCGTGTACAACGGGCTCTGCGGGTTCTTCTTGACGCCGAGGATGTCGAGCTGGAACGTGGTCTTGAGCTCCGGGTGCGTGACGTGCGCCTTCTTGAACCGCATGGCGCTCGGGCGGATGAAGCGCTCGTACTTGGGCGGCTTGCGCGTGAAGTTCTCGCCTACGAACGTGGCCTTGGTGATCATGCGCTTCCAGGCCTTGTTGCGGCGCTTGCCCGAGCGCAGCACCTTGAACATCTCGTCGTCCGCGATCGGCTTGACCTTGGGGATCGGCACGTCCCACTTGCCGGCCTTCTCCTTGCGCTTCTGCTTGACCGTGTTGCTCAGCACCTTGGCGCGCGACACGCCTTCGCGGTCCAGCAGATAGGCCGGCACGGCGCCGTCGGGCACGGCGTCGTCGTTCGCGTGCTTGTTGGTGCGCTCGTTGTGCAGCGCCAGCGTCTTCTTCATGGCCGCCTTCTCCTTGAACCGCTTCTGGTTGTACAGCTTGGCGCGCAGGCCGTGCACCTTTTGCGCGAACTGCGACCGCTTGTGCACCTCGCGCGCCTCCTTCTTGCGCTTCTTCTCGGCCGCGTCCAGGCGCACGCCGTGGCGCTTGCGGTGCATCTCCATGTGCTCGTGCTGCGGCATCTTGTCTGCTGCTCGCTGCTCCTATCGACTCGCCTCGTGTATGCTGCTGCGCGTCCCCGCTCGCTCGCTCCCGACTGCCTCCTTCTCGGCTTTGGCCGCCGACTCCAAAGTGGTGGCAAGCGCCACAAGCTGCTCGCCACCCAAACGGGCGTATACAGTTAGGAACCGACCATCGGATAATTGTTCTTCACGTCGGCTTTTGATCCCGTTTGTAACCGGTTTCAACACGATATAGTTGAACCTCCACACACCCACGCGCAACCTTCGCGCGACCTCTCAGCTTTGCAGGTCAGTCACTTTCCCCGCCATACTGGAGCGCCATCGAAAAAGCAGCGCCGACGACGGGAATGATCGCGAGGGCCATGACAGCGGCCGCGCCGCGGACCACCATGGCGCGCGGCCTCTGCGCCGCCGGGAGCGCCGCAGGGGCGAGTGCACGCCGCCTGCTGAGCTCGCGCTCGGTCTTCGCGCTCGGGCTCGCGGACGACCGCGGCGGGCCGCCCAGCAACCCGTTCGCCGTCGCGCCTGGATGCTTGCTGCCAGGTGAGGGAGGCGCCAGAGCTGGATCCGCGCCTTGGCACGGCCGCTAACCGCGCGTGCTCGGCGCAGGATTACCGGCGTCCGAGTTCCGGGAGCGGCGCCGGCGCCTGTTCGACGTGCTGCCCAATGACTCGGCGCTTGTCGTACGTATGCGTCTCTGTATGCGGCGGCGAGCCAGACTCGATGCTGGGCGCTGACGCGTGGTGTGCGGCCGGCCGGACAGGTCAATGCGGCGGACGTCAAGTACATGACACACGACATCCCGTTCGAGTTCCACCAGAACGCCAACTTCCTGTACCTGACGGGCGTCGAGGAGCCCGGCGCGCACGCCGTGATGGTCAAGCGCGGCTTCGAGTGCTCGTTCGCGCTCTTCGTGCTGCCGCGCGACCGCCACAGCGAGCAGTGGGACGGCGCGCGCATCGGCCTGGAGGCGGCGCGCGAGCGCTACGGCGCGGACGAGTCGTTCCAGGTGACCGACCTCGAGCGCGGGCTCGCGCAGGTGCTCAAGGGCCTCGAGCGCGTGTTCGTGCTCGCGCCGGACGGCGGCCGCTTCCCCGCGAGCTTTGTCAACGCGAGCAAGCCGTTCCACGACAAGTTCATCTCGGGCGACATCCTCGTCGAGCAGCTGCGCGTCATCAAGTCCGAGCGCGAGCTCGATCGCATGCGCGTGGCCGCCGACATTGGCTGCCAGGGGTTCATCGACATGATGAGTCGCACGCGGCCGGGCATGACGGAGCGCGCGCTCGCGGCCGAGTTCGAGGGATCGTGCAAGCGCAATGGCGCGCTGGGTAATGCCTTCCCGAACGT
>JAADYB010000951.1:0-11002 GCA_023338075.1 Phytopythium litorale | reverse complement strand
TGAGTAATGTCGCTCGAAGCCACATTCGCACAGCCAACGCACATTTCAGGGCGATCTTCTTGGTCGGAAAGCCCATCACGATGCAGACGAACTGCCACGGACGGAATCGCTTGGTTCTCTTGGCACAGCCAACCAGCGCGCCATTGTGCTGCCGCAAACGGTGCGGTGGGTTCACAGTGAACCCGACATATGTCTTCTTCTTCCGCTGCGGCTTCTCGCACGGGGTCAGCAGATAGCAGCAGCTCATCGTGCTCACCACGCCCATGGTCGTCGTCGTCGTCTGCTCGTCCGATCCAACTGTCTCGTGTGTGAAAGGCATGTGTGCAAGTCGTGCAAGTGGTGTGTGAAAGGCATGTGTGGGAAGGTCGTGGGAAGGTCGTGTGAAGAGAGGACTCTATTCTTTATTCATTACCGTAATCTAAACGGAGGACTCTATTTTTGTTTGTGACCGAAGTGACTTGATTAAAGTATTTTTGGTATTTGGTATGCGAGTAAACTACGGTAATTTACCAGCCGCGATAAATTGCAATACGTTAATCAAGTCGAATAGCTTCGATAGTCCGACTATCGAAGATAAATAAGCTTGATTAAAGTATGATCGAAACCAGGAATGATGTTCGCTGAAAACCCCAAATTGAAAATGTCAATTTGCCGAATATAAACATATTTGGGCTTTTGAACCAATTTGGGTGTGTTTTCTCGGCATGAAATGGTGCGCATGGTGCATTCGAAAGCCGAGTGCCACATCGGGAATAATGCCCCCGCAGAAGCGCACGCCGATCGACATTTGGCGCAAGCAGGAGGTCATCCGGTGGATCGACAACGAGGGCGGCGGTGTGGCGACGCGCGCCGTCAAGCACTTCCGCGCGCTCGGCTGGTCCATCGACGGCGGCGCCGTGCGCAAGTGGTACCGTGCGCGGGACGACATTCTGGCCGCGGACCCCAAGACGCGCCGGCTGCCGGGAGCCGGACGCAAGAAGACGTCGCTGCCTGGCGGCGCAGCAGCGGGAGGAGGAGGGAGCGGCGCCAGCACCACCAGCAGCGTCGACCACCGGTACGACAGCCGGTCGTTGACCGGGGACGACGCGGACGACGCGGACGCCGTGGAGCCTGCGGCCGCCGCCTTCCAGCTGTCGCTGCCCATGGAGACGGACGAGAGCATGCCGGCGGCGGCTGGCGCTAGTCCCAGGGCGGCGGACAGCCAGCCAGCACCGCATCCTCCGCAGCAACAGCATCAACAGCAGCAGCAACAAGAGGTGGCGGCCGACGTGCCGACGATCGCGCCGCTGACGCCATCCGAGCGCGCGGTGCAGCTGCTGCAGCGCCGCTACTCTGGCAAGCTGACGGACGACGACGTGGTCGAGGCGTTCGACGTCATGCTGGACCCCATGAAGGCGCGCATCTTCCTCATCATGACGCCCGGCGAGCAGCGCGACCTGTGGCTGCTGCGGCAGATCAGCAAGCGCCGCATGGCCCGCGTCCCGGACCGCGTCGTGTGACCCATCCGGGAGATCAAGAAGACGAGTAGGGAAGCGAGTTTGTATCAATCCAATGCGTGAGGCTGTCAATCATCCATCTCTGGTCGTCGCCTGCCGGTCTTCACGCCGAGAAGTTGAACGCGAACGCGGCGCGCGCCGGCTTGCGCGCCGGCTCCTGCTCCTCTTCCTCTCCGTCGCTGTGATCCTCACCATCGTCGTCCTCGTCCTCGTCCTCGTCCTTGTCCTCGCTGTCTCCAGAGTCGTCGTCGTCGTCTCTGCGCGTGGCGTGCTCCCCGCCGACGAGCGCGCGCCAGTTGCTCGTGGTCTTGGCGACAGCGTCTTGCCCGCTCGTGTCGAGCGCCGCCACGTCCAGGAGCGGCGCAAAGTGCGCGTCGCTGCCAAAGTCGAGCGCGGCCTCGTTCGAAAGGAACACGAGCCGCTTGGCGTGCTCGGCCGCGTGGTTGGCGCGGTCACGCGTCGCGCACGCCGCCGAGCAGTAGACGTTGGTCTTGCACAGCACGCAGCGCTTGAACGGCGCGTCCTCGTAGTCGTCGCCTTCGCCGTTGCCGTGCTCCACGGCCTCGCGCAACGACTGCCCGCACCCGAAGCAGCTCATGATCCGCGAGTGCATCGCGGGCTCGCCGGGTGCCAAGGACTTGACCCGCCGCCAGACCGTCAGGTGGTACGCCGAGTTGCCCCAGTTGGGCAGCACGACCTCCTTCTCGAGCGCGAACTTGGTCTCCAGCTCCTTCTCGAACCGCCGGTCGCCCGTGTCGCCCTGCCATTCGCCAATGTGCACGATGCAGTCGCCCCGGAAGAACCGCGCGCAGTGCACGGCCATCTCGTCGCCTGGTGGAGGGTAGCACAGCAGCAGGTTGCGGCCAGCCATGCTCTCCTGCTTGAGCACCTCCGGCCCGCCTGTGCCGATCGAGCAAAACGGAGGCACCTGGCCGTGATATGCGTTCTGCTGCTGCGCCTTGTGCTTGCTGCTGCTGCTGCTGCTGCTGCTGCCGGACTCGGCCGACGGCGGGCACTTGTCGTACGCGACGATGTCCACGTCGCGCTGTTGCAGCAACGCGCTCCAATAGCCCGTGCCGGCGCCCATCTCGACCAGCGGCGCGTACGCCGCCACCGCCTCGAGCGCCTCCGGAGTTGGCGTCGCGTACGCAAACAAGTGGCAGCACCAGTCGCGGCAGTTGTTGCGCCACTGAGACAGCAGCGGGTAGCTCGGCATCTCAGCCAGCGCCGCCTTGCCATCCCCGCTGGCGGCTTCCGCCTCGCCTGCACTGCCCGCCTTCCTCTCGCGACGGTAGTGCTTCTTCTGTGGCTTCTTCTTGCTCGTCTTGGAGCCGCTAGCAGCCGTCGTCGTAGCGCTGCCGCCACTTGCATGCGCAAGCGCCGCATCCATCTCGCCATCCATGCCGATCCCTTCCTCGTAGAACAGGCGCACGCCTTCTTGCAGGCGCGAGTGGAAGACCGAGAGCAGCGGGTTCTGTGCGCACGAGTCCTCGAACTGTGCCAGCGCGCGCTTGTAGTCGCTCACGCTCTTGCCCGCCTCGGCCAGCGGCAGCGCGAGCGACTTGACGACCGCCAGCCGGGTCCGATCGTTCTCCTCCTCACCATTCACAAGCTCCCGATTCAGGAACTTCTCGAGCTGAGCCGCACTCTCGGGCGCGAACGCCAGCAGCTGCCGGAAGTGCGCGTCCGGAGCAGGCACGGCAGCGCAGCCGCGGCTGTAGAGGACGATGCACGCGTAGTAGCAGTGGAAGTACATCTGGTCGCACAAGCACGCGAGCTCGACCCGGAGTTCGTCGCGTCCTGAAGTGCCGATCGCCTGCTGCACGCGCTTGGCCAGCGTCTGCAGCTCTCCAACGAGCTGCTTCTCCTGCTGCAGCTCCACCACCGACTTCTGTCCGTTCTGCGTGCCGCCCGACGCGAACTGCCGCTTCATGTGTCCGAGCAACTCCTCCAGCAGCGCCATGCTCGACCGTGTCCACTCGCGGCTAGCGTACACGGAGCCGGACACGCGCACGAGGCGCACGAGCGTGTACAAGGCGCTCAGCAGCCGCTGGCCGCCGCTCGGTAGCCCGCTCGCGGCGCTGGGGGTCGCGCTCGCGTCCTTCTTCTTGTCGCTCTCGTGCACGACCACCACTGCGTGTTGCAGCGCGCCGTGTTGGCACCGCTTGCACAGCGCGAGGCGCAGCAGGTCGCTCTGGACCAGCTCCGCGTGCTTGTTGTCGTCCGCGGCGTCGCTGCGAGGCGACAGCTCCAGCTCACGGCTACCGTGCACGCAGTTGCAGCCGGGCACGACGCAGCGGCCCAGCGCGCCGCCCTCGGGTAGCAGCGCGCGCAGCTTGGACAGGATGCGCGGGTGCTGGCTGGCTCGCTCCTCCCGGTCGTCGTCGCCATCGTCGGCGCTCCGCTTGGCCTTCTGCCGCTCGAGCCGCGCGACCTGCAACGCCAGCAGCCGCACGTCCGCATCGCTGGTCACTTGCTGCTGCTCCTGCTCTGGTTGGCGCGTCCGCCCCGGCGCCGCTGGCTTTGCAGGCCTGGCGGACGCCGCCGGCTTGCGGTGGCGCGCCTTCTTGGCCTGCTTGCGCTTGGACACGTTGGCCGCCACGTCGCCATCCACCTGCAGCCCGTACTCGGCCGCCAGCGCCGCCATCTCGTCCTCGATGAAGGCGATCTCGCCCGACTGGAATCCCAGGAAGCCCGCCTTGCGCTTGCCCGTCGACCGCCGCGGCGCCATCGTCGCCCGAGACTTCGGGCTCGAAGAGGCGAATGCCCGTCATATTGGCTGGAGCACGCCTGCCACGGCGCGTTAGGTGCGGAATGAAACACTAGGTGCGCAATAGAGTCCTTATGTGCGTTTTGAAGTGTGTCAATGGAGCTGCTCGCTAGGTTCGTTATCAGAATGGGTTGAGGACTGCAACTTGCAGCTTCCAAGTCCCCGTGAAATGAGCGCGCGCTTCAGCCCCGTGGTTCCTCAAGCCACAAGTGCTGCGGATCGTTCTCTGACGCCTCGTTCTCTTCGTGCAGCTCGAGACTGTTGGTGAGATCGACGCCAAAGCGCTCGAGATGCGCGAGAAGAGCACCAGTGAAGCACTTGGCAAGTGGCTGACTGACGTGGCGCCAGTGACGTCACTTGATCACTGCTCGTCTGGATCAAGACTTGGCGGTTTGTGCGTAGACTGGCAAGTGTCACCATACATCACAGCCAAGACACCGCTGCCGGAGATATCCTTGTATGTGTGAGTGCTATCGAAGTTGGTGACGGAGTGGGAATCCCGCCGCGGGAGTACGAGCAGCTGCTGGCGACAAACCGGGACGCCACCAGCAAGTGGCCGGACACATGCACTGCTGACCTCAGTGTCAGTGGATACAGGATGGCGAAAGTGGGGTGAGTGACGCGCAGTTATAGATCCGTTTGGCAGTGACCTGAGTCGCCTATAAATACGGCGACGGACCCACGAACGAACGTGGTGGTGCCCCAAGCAACTTCACGCTTCTTGACGCCTCTGCAAACAACAGAGCCGCCCTTCAAGTGTGTATGTCCTCGTGGCCACGGTCCTGCTGCATCCATGGACGCAAAGCGGCCAGTCCGCGCAGGCTCGCGGCGCATGTCGATCGCCGTCACGCCGAGCCACCAGCCAGCGCTGCATGCTCCCAAGCCACCGACTGCGGAGAGTGACCGTCGTCACTCGAACGTCACGACCACGGCCATGGTCGCGACGGTCGCGGCGGCCGCGCTACGGCACCACGCAGCACTCAGACGCACGCTCTCGGGGCTGCGGTCCAGTCGGGACCTGCGCTTCGAGATCTTCGTCGTTGCTGCCGCCAAGTTGTCCACAGTGCCTTCGTCTGGTCCAGTCACGCCAAGTCTGACAAGCAGCAGCAGCAGGCACCGGCTCATGGTGCACCGGACCATGACCCTCGTGTCGCTGCAAGCCACGATCCAGCGAGAGCTCGGCGTGCCGTTCCAGGACCAACGGCTTTTCCTGTTCGGCGACGAGCTCGAGGGCGATGATGAGCTCCACGCATACGGCATCCAGAACCAGAGCGAGCTCACGCTCAAGGTCTGCAAGCGGCACCGCCGCATCAGCGACGTCTTCTCACGCATCAAGACGATTCGGTTCGCCAACAAGGCCTCGGTCCCAGAAGACTACGAGGTCATCGAGGTCGTGGCGCCGCTGCCCGCGCTCCCGATCGTCTTCCGTCGCATCATTCTCGTCATTTCGTACCTCACGACGCTCGATCGGCTGCAGGCCAGGCGAACTCACCGCCGCGTCTGGCGCGCCAGCCCATTCGCCGCATCCGAAGAGCAGCAGGGTGATGCGAGTAAACGGATTGATGTCACCAGCTGCAGCCCACGCCACCAGGCAGAACCGGCGAGTCCTCGAAGACAACAGCCCACATCAGCCTCGTCGCTCTCTTGTCCAGGCACAGACAGCCAGCAGCAACCACCAGCACCGCCGCAAACCTTCGTAAGCCAGCACGCCACAACGAACGAGCGGATCGTGCTCGACGGCGGCACATCGCAGCTAGCAGCCCAGCTCCACGTTCAGCAGCATCTAAAAGTGCCGCCGGATATCCGAACGCCGTCAGGAGCGCGTCAGATCCGCCGCTGGCTCGCGACGCTCAAGTATTTCGTCGACGCGCGCGTGCCGGACTCGGTACTGCAGGAAGTCGCGCGCGCGGCAACGTACGTGGCGTTCAAGCCCGGCGACTTCATCTTCCGGCAGGGCGACCCCGGGGATTACTTCTACATCCTCATCACCGGCTGCGTCGCGCTCGCCGCGTATGGAAACGGCTACTTCGCGACCATGTCGCCTGGTGCGTGCTTCGGAGAGATCAGTTTGCTGGAGGCGCGCAGTCTGCGATCCGCCAGCGCCAACGTGGCGTTCGCGACGCCAGTGGCCGAGCTCGCGATCGTGCCTGGAGACGTCTACCGCCGCTTCATCAACCAGTTCAAGCAGGCTGTGCTGCAGACGAACGAGCACGCACTGTTCGCCATCGTGCAGCTGCGCGCGCTGCCGCCGTCAGCGCTCACCCATCTCGCGTACGGCATCAAGGTCTTGTCAGTGCGTCCCGGGAAGCGATTGATCCGGAGAGGAGAGGTCGTCAAAGTACTGGTGCTGCTGGTTAAAGGCGCCGTCAAGGTGTCTTCAGCGCAGCAGCAGCAGGGCGTGGCGGCGTCCGCATTCCCGCCCAAACTGCGGAAGAATCGCTCCAGCTTGTCCGAATCGCACGCAACGCCGACCTTCGTGAGTTGCTCGATGTCTTCCTTTCTCGTCGCCCAGCTGTGTCCACCGTCTAACAAACTCTCGCATCTTCCATGCTGCCGCCAGCGCATCGTGAGCGTCGTCAACGGGCCGGCCGTGTTCGGGCAGGAGGGAGCACTCAGCAACAGCTCGGCACCGGCACCGTGGGATGTCGAGGCCATTGACACGTGCTCGCTCGTGTGCATTCGGCCGGACGCCGTGTCCATTTTCCTATCGCCGTGCCTCGAGGTGGTCCGCTCACTCCTCGCCGAGCACCGCATGCGCATCCAACAGTTTGAGCAGCGCTTCGCATTGCACCACACGGCCAGCAACCATCCGCGCGGCAGCTCTCGCATGCTGCTGACCAAGAAAAAGTCATCGCTGCATCTGGTCAAGCCGCCACCCACACCAGAAGCGAATCCAAGCTGTCCTGGCGCGCTCGTGCGTGCTGTCGAGCGTATCGTCTTCCCCAAGATCCTGCTCAAGGATGACGACGACACGGGTGAGCCGATTGTCGCGTCGAGCAGCAGCAACCGCAACACCGCCGACGACAAGAAGAAGCTGGCATCTTCACCCAGTGCCAGAGGATCACGGCCGAAGGAGATGGCTTCGCCACGAGACTCGCCACGCCGGCCATACACGTCGCCCGACTCGATCTTGCTCGCATCTCGATGCGCAGCGCGGCAGGACGAGTTCCTCCATCGCGCGCTACCCTTCGCGCACATTCTGCCCCTGCGCGATCAGATCCGGTTTGCGTCCTTCACGCAGCAGATGTCGTCGACGACGGACGCGCAGACTCGAGTCGGCGTGCTCCTCGATGGGTTGCGGCGACTGCCTCATGAAGACGTGCGACTGGTATCGCCCGTTACAGCGAGCGCAAGCTCCAGAGATGGCGGAACGGCATCGGATGGAGACGCTCAATACTTCTTCTCTGCACTTCCCTCGCGATAGCACCAGCTTGTGCTGCTGCTACAAACGAACACGACCACCCCACCAGAGTCACAGAGTATGAGCAAATGGGCGTCTCACCTGACGTGCATTCATTCACTTGCGTCTTCCTTTCCGCAGCTCATGCGTCCCTGCGTACGTAGAAGAGCACGTAGGCCTTTGGCGTGACGGCGTGGTCCGCGCTCGTCTCGCTGGTGAAGCTATCGTTGAAGCTGAACCAGCGCTCGTTGTCCGGGTTCTTGGCCACCGCCGTGTAGTGACCGCCGCCGAGTCCACCCGAGTGCTCCGACACGGCAAACAGGTCGTACATCAGAGGTTTGTCGCCGTCCTTCGGGCCAACGACGTACTCCGACAAGTCCAAGCCCTCGATGGGGAACTCGACGAGCTTGGTGATCTTGTCGCGATGCAGGTAGAACGAGCTCTGCGCGTACCGGAAGCGCTTGAGGTGGAAGATGAGCACGCGCGGCAGCGAGAACAGGTCGAACTTCTTGAACGCGCGCACGTGCTGCTTGCACTTGGGGCAGTACCACGTGTCCGTCGTCTCCAGCTGCTCGCGCTCCGTGAACTTGGATAGGCAGTTGAGCAGCGTTATCTCCGTCTTCTCGATGCTTGCGGGCGTAATGCTCAGCTGCTTCATTGAGTCGTGGAGCTCAATCCGCTTTGCCGAGTCGTCGTCGTAGCCGGACTGATAGCCATTGCGGCTCCACTCCAGCAGAAAGCTGAACGACCGGGTGTCTTCGCTCAGGAACTCAAACGGGACGTCCTCCTCGGGTTGCAAGTCGCTCACAAACGTCGTCGTACCCGTCGGCGCCGTCACATGAAGGCGGTACGGCTGCAGCCGCTCTTCTTCAGGTGCTGTCGGCTCCTTCTCAGCCACGAGTCGGTGCACAATGCGCCACACCTTGCGATGAACGTCCGCCTTGCTTGATTCGCAGTTGATTGACACCAGCAACGGCGTGTTGAACAGCTCTACTTCGACGCGGCGCTGCTTTGCTCCGGCGCCAAAGACATCCATATCTTCCGAGTCGTTCGGCTCAGCGACGCGTCGGTCGACAGGCGAGGCTACCGGCGCCTGATGAAGCAGCCCCACAAGCTTCATCGGCTTGGCTGCGACGCTCGACGTACTCGTAGAGAACCGCATCGAGCTTGGGGGACGCAAGAGCGGCGAGCTAAAGTCGTATTCCGTGACTGGCTGCTCCAGTTCGTACGCGTGGAGGACGCCGTCACGGACGCGCTCGAGTGACAACGCGTCGCCATACGCCTTGACGATGCGGTGGTTCCACACGTCGACGAAGAAGATGCGGTTCGTCGGGAGGCTTGCCAGCTCGCTCAGCTTTGCCTTCACGTCGCGCACACACCCGCCAGTCTTGTCAACACGCACCGCATACCGCGTCGGGATGTTACCGTTCGCCCAGTAGAGCTGCACTTGGACATCCACAAAGTCTTCGCTTGGGACCGGCACTGAGAGACTCATGAAAGGGTCGAACGTCACCGATTCATGCTTGCACTCCGGGTCGGAGCACGTCACGTGGCTGCGCAGCTGGCCCATGAAGTTGTCGACAATGACGCTGTCGTTCCGGCGGAGATACTGCTGCCACTCTTCGTGCGCAACCTCTTCTTCACTGCGGCCGTTCGGCTCGACTGGGGTCGTGTACGGCTTCTGCTTGACGCGATTCAGGTCCTCGTGGAGCCCATCCAGCAAAAAGTTCATCACTTCCTGGCTGTCTTGCTGCTGGTACCCGGCAAACTGCGGCGCGTACTGTCCGATCACGCTCTTCAGCTGTGTCGGCGCGATCGACGTGTACTCGCCGCTCCACATCTTCTTGAGCAGGTTCGCGAACTCAATGGCGATGCGGCCCTTCATACCAAGCGGATTGTCCACGTTGATGTCGTTGACAAACTTGAGCTTGCTCGTGTCCGGGTCCACCTCCAAAAAGTAGTTCTTCAGCGGCGGCGAGTTGATCAGGCACTGCAGCATGCTGTTCATGAAGCAAGTGTTGCCCAGATTTTGCAGCCCCACCACGCCCTTGAACTCGGACTTGCCGCGACCATGCTCGTACTCGTACCCGCGGCTGCGATCGGCATACCTGTTGGTGTACGAAGGAGACACCGTCGTGATGGCTGTCGATACGTTCGATGCCTTGTGCGTATCAGGGGGGCACAGCATCTCGGACTGCGCTTCCATCCACTGCTTCTCCCCATTGACTTCGACTTGAACGCGCAGTCCGCCGCCGCTATCCGTGTCCTCGCCGGTTGTCTCGACTTCGACCACGCGGCCATTCCGCCAGTCTGGGAAGTTCTTGTGCGTCTGCGGAAACCCAACTTGAACGGCATCTCCCACGCGGAACGCACGCCAGTTCCGCACCTTCGTATGGGACTTTTGGAGGCGATCCGAGAGTCGCTCAAGCCACTCGTCCCACTTGTCCGTCCATCCGCGGTAATGCACCTTGACTCGCTTCTCGGCGACATCCACCACCCACGACTCGTACCTGGAACACGATCCGGGGTTACACAAGAGCAATTGAACGCATGAGAGGACGTCAACCAACGCACCACTTCTTGTCCGAGTCCAGCGCGTCCACGAGATCGCCGACCTTGAGTTCGAACCGCCACTGCTTCTGCACCACCTCGCTGAGGAAGTGGCCGTGTCTCCAGTCCTTCCCGCCCGCCACCGCATCAATAAAGCGCGTCTCGACCAGCAAGTGGTGGAACTTTGCCTTGCCGTGGTGGTAGTCGCGGGGCTCCAGCTGCAGGTCGCCCACGCATACCGTCGCTGCCGCCTTTGCCTCGACCTCGGGGTGGTCCAGCGACACCCACGGCGCGTCCTCGCCCAGGCGGTAGCACACCCGCACCGCGTCCTTGGCGTTACTCTCCGTGACGCCAGGGAGGTAGTGCGCTGCACGCGGCTGCATGGCGTCCCAGATGCGCAGCTTGAGTTCCTTGAGGTCCGTGGAGGCGTTCGCCAGCACGGCGATCGGAGTCGCTCGCTCGTCGTCCTCCACGGCCTCGACCGGCTTCTCCAGCCCGCTGGTCCACACCAGCACCTACGACACAAAGCGCGGGACCTGTCAGTGGACGCTGCCTTATCAGTTGGCGGCCACAGAAGCCTCGTCGGTACCTGGAACGCGACCGGGTAGACGTCGACGACCAACTGGCGCGACGGGCCGCGCGCCACGACCGGGCGAGCGATTTCCCAGTCGTAGCCGAACTCGTGCGAGAGCATGTTCCACACGCGCTGGCTCACGAGTCGAAAGTCCCGCCCCTCGGCCTGCCACACGTCCCGCGGTCAGTTACCTTCTCCTTTCCCGTCCCTCG
>JAADYB010000950.1:0-11013 GCA_023338075.1 Phytopythium litorale | reverse complement strand
TGCCAACAGACTGATCTCGGCCGAGATGAGCTTCCCGGACAGCATGTAGAGCAGCACCGAGAGCGAGCGGGTGTCGCGGATGCGCGGGTCGACGCGCATCTTGCGTGTCTGCGAGAGGCAGTGACGTCCGACGAAGTTGGCAATGCGAATGTCGAGTCCGGCGAGCGCGCAGCTGATTCCGGAACAAGCGTTGGATCCCGCACACTTGGCGATGAGTGCGACGATCATTGTCGGGAGTGCGACCAATGCTGACGCGAGGAAGGTGATCGGGTTGATGATGTGGAACAGGAGGAGGAGCACAATGCGGACGATGTTGGCGTGCTTGATGGGCTCAGCCGCGTCTTGGTCCTTGCGGGCGCTGTGCTGTGTTGTGCCGGCCATTCTGGAGGGGTAGTCCGAGAATATTTCACTTGATGCTGGTTCTGGTCAATTCTGAAATGACGGAATGGCATCGGCCCTGGGAGATATCACTGATGTTTACACTTTCGTTTTGGTGCGGCTGCGTTGACAAACAACTCCTCAATATCAAGATGCTTACGTTTCCTTCGTGCACAAACAAAAGAGTAAACACGAAATGTTCGACATGCTGCCTTGACTTGGCTGCACCTCTAATCAAGATTGACATGAGACAGGATGTGCTAACGAAGGGGAGGAAAACTCATGTGGGTTGTACGAGCTCTTATCGGTCTTGCACAGCAATAGCGTCCGCAACTAACGTGATCGTCACGTGTTGGTGGTCCACATCTTCGATCTCAGTGATTTGTGTTGACCGATGCCAATCTAAATCAGTCGCTGGCGCACTTTAAGCACTCTTTCTCTATCGAGTTGCAAGGTGAAAGAATGCTGCGTTGTTCACAAACTGGATTTCATGCCTGTTTACTGGGCTCAGTGGGCAGGCAATCACCTTGACCAGGTGTAGGGATGTGAACCTGACCATATTTCGCTTGTTCCAAAGAGTGGTGGTGGTGGGGGGGGGTGTTGACTGCTCCAACAACGGTTGTGTGTTTGGGCCACACACATGCTTCCAACCGCAAAACACTTCGACAAAGGCATTGCGAAAGCCGTGCGTAATTCCTTGTGCACTCTTGGCTAGAGTCCCGCTTAAGACGATGAAGCGCCTGTTCCGATTTGGCTGAAAGGAGCGCAGGCTTTCGTGAAACGAGCCGCACAGATCGACTGATGCGAGATTAGCGGAGAAGTTGCTTTCAACCGCTTCAATCATCCCCTCCCCCCTCCAGTCGCGTCTCGTTGGTTGAAGGCAAGTGAAACGATACCATTGGGCGATGGGCCACGAGCAAGCAAGGAGTTATGAAACCCCATCGGTTTCTTGATCTTCAGTTGCTTGGTCTTTCGACAAGGACTATTCATGGCCCGTGGTGTCAATCAACAGCACCACAAAGACCCAGGGTTGGCCGGGCAGAGAAACCAATTCTGTTGTTCCTCTTGTTTTTTTGTCCGAATCACGAAATGCGGCGCAGCTATTCATGAACATTTGATGTCGACTGGAGAGGATCTCGTGTGTGAAAAGACTTGCGCAGTGGTTTCAAGTCGTTCTCATTCGGTGATCCTTTGCGTTGCAACCGATGAAACGTGCCCTGCAGCTTGAGTGGTTTCATCCAGCGAACCATCCCATCCAGCACGCAGACTTCACAGGCAGCTCTCCATTGGCAACGAAGCCGCGGCACCGAACACTCTGACACTGTCAAACATCCCCAGCATCTGAAGCTCACTCCACAGTCCAGCTTTACCGGCGAATGATTCTGTCACGCAAGGGCGGAAGAATCGGCGGTGGTGCAGCCATCTTTGCTGCCCTCATTCAGCTTGTCGCAGCAACTTCGTACACCCAGTCTGGAAGCTGCTACGACTATTACAGCATTAGCGTCACATCTTGTGCTGACGTGAAAACCGCTTGTCCACGCAACTCGTGTTCGGACATCAACGGCTACGTCACCTACACGTGCTACTCCCCGAACTCTTGCTCCGGCACGGCTACTTTAGACTCGTCTGCCTCGTCAACCTCTTCAACTCCGAGCTCGTCGGACGGAACCTACAATGGTTACGAACAGTCGGGGAGCTGCTACACGGATCACAACATCAAAGTGGCGTCGTGTGACGATCTGAATGGTGGCGTGTGCAACTCCCGTTCGTGCAGCCAAGCGGGCAGCCAAATCAAGTACACCTGCTATGCAGATTTTTTCACCTGCTCGGGAACCGCCACTCTTTCGACCACAGCATCCGGTGTGCCGACTTCGGGGTCTAGTGACTGCATCAACGGCTACAACCTTCAGTTGACGACTTGTGCCGAGACCTCGTCTTTCAACGACATAGGCTGCACCTGCTTTACATGCGCCGAGGTCAACGGCCACATCACACTCGCCTGTTCAGCGCCATTCACGTGCTCCAACGACTTCGATGGGCCAAACGCTGCGTCCACTGAGCCACCTCCAGAGCTCGACGTGGCGAACTACGCTGTTATCTGCGTCGTCTATATTGGCGTCGCAGTAGCGTTCGCAGCAATCGCGTGGTGGATGAAGCCAAAACAACCGCACGACCCGTCGACGCCCAAGCAAAGCATGACCGAGAAGGCGCGGGCCTTCTGTTCCCCAGCCACATTGACGATGTATGTGGCGAAGAAAGTGTGGGACGAGTTCGTCAGCTATGTTATTGAGCCCAACATGCGCAGTGACGGCACCAAGACAACCATGTGCGAGTTCTGGGCGTCAATGAACCTCTGGGTCGCTATTCTGAGCCGAATTGGATGCTGCTGCTGTGCGCGACCACGTCAACCCCCGCCAAACTACAAGCCTCCGATGAGAATTGGCAGTGCGATTTATCAACTGTTCACCGACGCTTGCATCACATTCTCGCTGGCATTCCTGGTCGGAACAGTTGTCAGCAACAGCGAGGCCTGCTCCACACAGATCAACGGAAACTTCTGTCAGCAAGGGGCCTCTACCATATCGCAAACTGGGACTTCATCAACGTCAGATGGTCTGTGCCAGTCGGTCGACTTGGGTAAAACGACTGGAGCAGTCATCGTCACGACAGTACTTACCAAGATCGTGGCTGCTGCTTGCGGATACGCTGAGGGCACGGGGAAGGACAACGCCAAGCGGAAGTTCAAGATACTCGCGGCGGGTGTCCTGGTCCGAGTCGTGTTGCTTTGCTTTGGCGTCGGGTACTCATTTGCCCTCACCACGCATGCAAGCGGTTCGGAGGCGGCGAAGCAGCGATACTCGACCATCGGAGCGGTGCTTGGTCCATCGTGGGCGGGCGATCAAATTTTATCCGTGATTGAAGTCTTTGGACAGCGAGTTGGAGTCGTATTAGTGTACACACGGGAATCTATCAAGAAGCTCAAGGCTGACCAAGTTATCAGCTCAATCGTCCATCCAGCAATCAGCAAGCACCTTCAGTCACCAGGATCACCAGTTGCGACAGGCGTTGACCCAAGTGACGTGGCTTTTAAGGTCATCAACACTTCTACCCCAAGCGCTCCAACCCTCAGCTCGATGGTGTATGAGACCGACGCCTCGCCGGCGAAGAGCGCCTCCGACCGTTAGACTCTGGTCTATCGTCGGGCTATGCATTATTTGCTTTTGCATCTTGTCGCCTTGCTTCATGGCGGCTTGCTCAATACAAATTCCATTCGACCCATCGACTGTCCAACCGCTTTGACAAATTGTCGGCACTTTCGCTCTTGTGTCGGCCAGTGTCTGCGCAGCAACTTTCTGTATTGAGACACTTCAGAACAGCATACTCGTGGCCAGAATCATCGCTATCGCATTCAATCAACGTCGCCGCAATCTATTCCACCCATGTCCAGCGATGGTGGGGCAATGACGCGTTCGGATAGTTCAAGCCGCGGCCAAAGAAGTTGGGCGGGGCAAATACATCCTCCGGCAAGAGCACAGCTGATGCGTTCGTGCCGAGGGCGTCGTTTCTCACCAGGAAGCAGTTCACGCCGTGCGATTCACAGTACACAAGCGAGTAGCCGTTCTGCACACCCCACAGATAAAACGCCCTGACGCTTGCGCCAAAGTAATCAGTCAAACCGTCCCAGCTCTCTTCAGCGGCCGGACGATACGCGACAGCACGGGCTTCGGTCGGTAGAATGTGGCTATTCACCTCGACCACGATCACGCGCGGCGAAAACACTGACATGTCCATTGCGCTCAGGATCCAGTAGTCGTTGAAGTCGACGTCGATCGACAGCAGATCAACCTCGCGACCCACCTCGTACTTGGACAGCAGGCTCATGATGTTCTCGGCTGTGACCCACTCTTGGTGCAAGTTGATGGCTTCGTTGTCATGCGAGCCATCCATTAGCAGCCCTGACCACTCTTGTGTCTCCCGAAGCAGCCGCGTGTTGCACTCCTGGCCGTCTTGGGTGCCGAACTCCACGTAACGCTTGTGTACAACTCCGATGTTGTGGAAGATGAATGCCAGTACGCCGTCTTCTCCGTTCTGCGAGTAGAACCCCCACTCGTGGCGCCATATATCGCACACCCAGTCATGGTTAGCGACCGATCGAATACGTGAAGGATCAACTCGCCACCCCCCAGGGCATGCGAGCGGTCTTTGCGCTGCGAAGGAGCTCGGCTGCATCAAGAAGCTTGCTTCCCGCTCGGTCGGGACGAGAGGTGGGGCAATGGTGAGCTCAAAATCAAACCGCGGTGATCGCGCGAATGCCTGGCTGGACTCGGTGTCGATCAGCATCGCGACCATAACGTGCGAACCATTAGAGGCGTGGAACATTGGCGCTCTGAAAGTAGTAACGCGGTTGTACGGCTCGTGGTCATCTCCAAGGTTGACATCGTCGCTCTCGACAAGCACGCGCTCTGGGACGAAGCACTCCAGGTCGTCTCCGTTGTGGAGAATACACACGCGGTGTGCTGGGTCAAAGAGATCGAACGCAGTAGTTCGCATGTTCACTGTGAAGAACACCTTGTCGCCGTCATTCGTGGTTGAGGCGAGGACTTCCACGATCGTAATTGACGGAGAGACGACGAGGAACGGCTGAGCAGCGACAAACACGGGACTTGCGGTCTCATCCGTTTGTCTGTCTTCGAGTGTCGGTTGCTCCTCCGCAAAGTAGAGCACATGATAGCCGGTATCAAGCGAGTGCCGCTCGAAGTACAGAGGCATTTCTTGCGGCACCGACGCGCAGACAAGAGGGTTCGTCATGTAGTCCAAGTGGAGGCAGACGCGCTCGAGCGGATGGTTGTGGCCGCCCAAGCTCTGAAGCTGGTTTGCCACACCCGTCAGGTTGAAATCAATGTAGATCCGTCCAGAAACCGGATAGTGGCGTTCCCACACAGGGCTTCGAACAACAATCGGTGCCGAAGGTGCGCTCATCCGGAAGGCTGGAAGGTCAGCAGCCTGTTCCTGCAGGTGTCGCAAGATGCTAGCGCACCCCGCCAAGGAGAGCTCGTGGTCTCTGCAAAAGCGCGCTCCTTCCAGCATCAGGTCCTGCGAGCTTTCGTACACGAGCTTGGTCGGATGCCCATCAAGTACGACCGAGATCTCCACCTCCGTCGCTCCCACAGCCTCCATTGCAGCGATTCTGTCGTCGTCGCATCCCCAATCCCTCCCCATGAGGTCTCGAATCTGGCTTTGCGTGTCGGTGCACGCCAGCTCGTCGATGCCATGCCGCGCGCAGAACGCCGCCAAGGACTCGGCCATGTCATCCTCGGGACGCACAACGAAGCGCTCGTCCACCTGCTCGCTCGTCTGCGTCGCCTCGTCAAGAGCGTAAATGTCGTACGCGAGCGTGCGATCCAGCGTGACGTTCACGACTGCCTCCCGCGCGCCGACTCTCGCCATTCTCCTCGCCGCATCCTCTAGCTCTTGCAACACCTGTACAGACAGCAGACCGCTCCTTCTCAGTGCAAGAACAGCAGTCCAATTCAGCTAGATTGATCACGTACGTGGTCGCACTTGTACTGCGCGACACTGAAGCGTGCACATTCATCGTTGGCGCGTTCACGGAGACCGTCGAGGGTGTCCAGATGCAACAAAGCGTGCGCGAAGCTCGAGTCTGGACGCCGTGGATGCAGACACTCGGTGCTCTGGGCGAGTGCAAACGCGGACAGCGACAGCGCGAACGTCAGCAGCATGAGCCATACGGCGGCGGTGGACGGAGCGGGGGACACGAGGAGAGCCATGGGGCGAGCGAGCAGCGGCGGGTCTGACGCTTGATGGGCGAGCCGCGACGAACAAAAGATCTTTTCGCATGGTAAACTACCATCATTCCGTGTCCTAAAAGAATAGCCTATTTTTGAGATTGTACGCTCCAGATTGAATTGATGGGGCGGTTTCGACAGGACATAGCTCGGGGTAATCATTGAGAGTGTACAGCATCCCACGGAAATCATTGCTTTATATTAATGATTTAAGCATGAAAGAAGAGTTTCGAGGGATGCGGTATGTGTCGAGTATCCTGGAGAGTCGATTTTCCATTTTACACCCAAAACCAAAACTGCGTTGGACACTTTCGTTTTCCTGATCGGCATCAATCGTCACCCGCACAAATGCACCCATTGCTGTGACTGCATTTTCGCCTGAGCGTCTCTTGGGCGACTGCGGAGACCACTGGCGACGACTTCGCCTTCAACTGAACACGTTGGACTCTTGTCAGGACGATAACCAACGGTCTTGAGCGGCGCCTTCTCGCAGGTGAGCGTTTGGAGATCGCCATCCGTCTCATTCCTGAACTCGCCTTCGACTTCGCTCATCGACACTTGACGGCTCTCCTCCCTCATTCCGCCCCACCGATCCGCAATGGACAAGCCCGAAGCCTACGACGTCGTGTACCACAAGTACCCGAATCCCCACATTGAAGCGGACGGCAAACCCGTGGCCGTGGCGATCGCGGTCGCAGACACTGCCTCTTCACAGCCACTCCCGCCGAGTGGCAATGATTCACAGGGTGCCAAGGGTAGCATACTGCGAGCGATCTGCCGCGTGCCCGTCCTTCTGGGCTTCCACACGGTCAACGCTGCGCTGGGCATCGGCGGAGCTATCATCGTGCTCGTGCTGTTCCCGCTCAGCATCGGGTTCCTGCCGCTCGGGTGCTTGGGAGCGGTGCTGTTCCAGATCTTGGCGGTGGTCGTGCGGTGGCTGGCCATGGCGGATATCGCCTTCGCCAACCTGACCAACTGCAAGTCGAAGCGGATGGAGGTTGCTTACGGCATCCAGAGCGGATTCTCGCGCAACAACGGCTGCAACGGGTTCGCCAGGCGCCTGTTCTTCGTGTCGCCCAAGTCGTTGCTCGTCATGCTCTACCTGTCGACCATCAAGCTCGCGATCGGCTGCCTCAGCTGCGCTGTTGGCTCGTTCGTCGTCGCTGTGCCGATTCAGATCGCTGCAACCGACGGCGGTGCCATCATGTTTGGAGACGGCTTGACCTACGATAACCACCCTTCGGCGTACGTCTGGACTTACTTGGGCGTGTGGGTGCTCGGAGTCGCGATGATCTTCCCTGTCTGGCGGCTGTCCGTGAAGCTGACGGACTACTTCTGTGCCGACCACGACGACGAGACCACGGCTGCTGTTGAGATCGAGACCCCTCGCGACGAGAGCGCGAAGAACGCTGTCTTCTAGGTCGGTCGCTCGGACCCTTCGTTTGCATGCGCGTCTCTCAATCTGATAATGATGGTGCAGAGGTTCCTTGCGTCGGGTGTTCGTTTATACCTTGCATTGCCACACCTGCATCCAGTCCGCTGAGATAGGGCGGGATGTGGAGTCACGACAGAGTCCGACAAAGGCTGTGGCGTGTCACGCCGGGATCAGCTCTCTTTCGCTCTCTCGTTGCGCAGAGCAACCGCACTCGTCTACAAGAAGACCACGAAGAGCTGGCTGTGATCCACACATTGGCGAGGGGGGTAACAAGAGCCGGCGATCGACTGCATGTTGGTTGGTCTCTCTGTCTGTTCGTGGGTCTGGATTTTGCTCTCTCCCTATCGCAAAACTCGTGGGGGAGGCCGTTCTCAGACGCTCGAGCATCCGACTCGATTTCAAATAGCTCCGTATGCTTGTGCACAGGAATATTCATTATAAAAGTATATTTTCACGCCCTGGTCTGTGTCCTTACAAAATCGAATGAAGGCTGTATCACAGGTCAATGCTTTTAGACAAATCAGTTTTGTGCCACTGTTCGAACCTGGCCCGCTGTAGACGACGTGAGTTTCGTCCCACTTGCGGCTCCAGATGCTCACAAGCCGGTCTCCTCCGTCTGAACCCCTTGGGCCTACAAGGTTCACCCACGGGCAGATGTTCACCCATCGACCGTTCACCCACAGATGGTTCACCAGGTGAATGACCTCTCCCTCGAGTGAACCCAGTGTAATTATAGCCGCTTGAGCAGTCCGAGATGCATGTCATTGCCCAAATTACCGCGCGCACCTCAAGTCCTCAAGCGGACCCTCCCTCGGCTCCATGCGGGTCACGACGGCGCTGTTCGCGGTTGCAGTTGCTGCTCAAGCCACCGTTGCGATCGCCCAAAGCTCCAACTCTTCCAGCTCCTCTTCCAGCTCCTCTGCCAGCTCGGGACTCAACGGATGGTACTCGTGCTCCGAGTTCACGTTCTCGGACGAGGGATCGTCCCCGACCGACGCCGAGTGCGCCGTGTACACCGCGCCGCTGTGCTACACTGGCGTCTGCGACGACAGCACTGGTGCGACGGTAGACATCTTCGTGAAGCGCATTCTCGCGTCGTCCGACTCGGACTCCAAGCCGAACGTGTGGTTCTTCCAGGGTGGCCCGGGCGCCTCCTCGACTGCCAGTACGTTTGTCAGCGTCGCTGGTCTCAACTGTTGGTTTGGACTGGTGCGAGCTGACCCTTTCCATCGTTGCGTATGACAGTGGAATCGGCGATGGTTGACCTCCAAGCGTATTTGAGCTACGAAGTCAATGTCTACACCATGGACCACCGCGGAACGGGGAGAAGCACGCTGCTCGACTGCGTTGCCGCACAGGCAACGATGACCGGCTCGCCTGATGGCACCTCCGTCGGTCTGGACGAGGTCCCAGAGTGTGCCGCAGCTCTCGAGGGCAAATACGGCTCGGACCTCTCGTCCTTCTCGGTTACGAGCGCCGCCACCGATATCTCCACGTTCATCTCCTCGTTCACGCCTGGTCAGTCCACGTTCGTATACGGCGTGAGCTATGGCACGGCACTCGTCGAGCGACTGATCCATCTGGCTACGCCTGAAGTGGACGGCTACATCCTCGACGGAATCGCGACGTCCTCGGGCACGGACCTGGACAAGTTTGAGAACTTTTCTCGCTGGGACTCCGACTTTGGCGAAGTCGCCGATCGCTTTTTGGTCCAGTGTGCGGACGACGCGACCTGCAATTCCAAGTTCCCGACGACCAGTCTCCCGGACACCCTTACCGCTTTGATCGAGTCGTTCGACAGCGACCCGACCTCGACCTGTGCTGCGTTGGTCAGCGAAATCACGCAGACGGAGCCTGCCTCGTACGGTCTTCGGAACACCCTCGGCTCCCTCTTCACGGACGCTACCACGCGGACGCTGATCCCCGTGATCGCCTACCGACTGAATCGCTGCAGCTCCGCGGATGTGCCCGTGTTGACATATTTGTTGAACACCCTCAACTCGGGGTCGGGGGCATCTGAAGACGATGCGTTCGAGTCAACTTTGCTGTACAACCTTATCGTGTACTCCGAGATGTGGGAGTCACCCGAGCCGACCCAAGCCGTCATGCTTGAGCGATACACCAACTACTCGGTGACCAGCGGCGGCACCTATGGAAGTGTCGCGCAATACTGCGCTTTCTCCAAGGAGGACTCGGACGTCTGCAACGAGCTCGGCGTTGGAAATTACAGCGCAGGCTCTATCACCTACGCACGAGACCAATACTGGAACATTGCGGCCACCATCCCGAGCCAAGCCAGCGTCCTGCTGCTCAGCAGCAAGCTTGACCCGCAGACGCCGCAGAAGTACGCGGAGTATCTTCATGAAGCACTGGACGGCACCGCCAAGACACTCATCACGTTTGAGCACGCGACGCACGGAACGCTCTGGACGACTCCGCTCTCCGACGACTCGAGCCTGACGTGCGGCATGGAGCTGCTGGCGTCGTACGTCAGTGTCGGTGGGGATTTGACGCAGTTGGATCAGTCGTGCGTCAGTGCGATGCCTGCAATCAACTTCACGGTCTCGACAGACATGCTGATCGGGTACCTGAGCACGATTGATGCGTACGAAGGCAGCTACGACGCGAGCCTGACCTCTTCGAGCTCCACTACCTCGTCGTCGTCAGCAGCAACGTCGGATGGTGAGGGGTCGTCGACGTCGTACAAGGCGGTGTTTATTGTTTTCGTGGCGCTCTTTGCCGTCGCACTGATCGGTTGCGCGGTCTTCGCGTTCCGCTGGCACAAGTTGAAGCGCGCGCAGACCAATGGCAGCGCTGAGATCGTAACTCCCAAGCTGGAAGCCGATAGCTAAGCAAGGTTATGGCCCATCAGCGAGGGATCAGCCGGCTCAAACGTGAAGATGCTGTCACTAAGCAGTGTAGAGAGCTCATATAACGCAATCGAAGCACGGTCAATCCAGACGAGGCCAACTTCAGTGCCAATATGAGCTCGCCGGGATCGGAGTCATCAATCATCCCCAACTACAGTTACAACAAACTCAACGACTACGCCGAGCATGTTGACCGACACACGTGGTGCCGGGGTCCCTGCTGCAGTCCGAGGCACTTGGGTACTTGGTGAAGCGAACGTGGTCGGCCGGCAGGTCGAAGCACTTCAAGACGCGGCACGCAGCATGCTGACAAGCCTCGCTCTCTGCGCGAGAGGTGTTGAGTCGCGCTTGGTTCTCGCGCGCGCCTCCCGCCGGTGGCTAGGTCGAGGATGCTCACTTGGTTCTCGCGAGCGGACAGATCGATGGCCGCGAAGAGAGCGAGTCGCGCCAGCGCCATGCGGCACCTGGAAGGCTCGGTTCTTCGCTTCGTCCTGGGCGTCGCTGGAGCCGGGGGGCCGTCCAC
>JAADYB010000949.1:0-11014 GCA_023338075.1 Phytopythium litorale | reverse complement strand
TGCGATTGCGTGGACTGATGCGGGGAGTATGCATGCCAGACAGAGAGAGTGGTCTGCTGTTCCTGCCCGCAGCAGCGAGTGAAACCCCGTGGATGGCGCCAACAGCATGCGCGCCAAAGGACGCGAGACGGGTACGTTAGTTCATTGCAGGGGTACGGCATACCCATGTAAACGTAACTCCGACACGCGAGTAACTAGCGTACCGCATTCGCACGAATAGATGTCTCCCATGAGTGATGGTAATGTCGCCGTCCGTTACCCGCACTCTGAGCCGTTTGTTACCATCACTCTGTGTCGTTGTTTTGCATGACCATCCCTCCTTGACGAGGCGTCTTTTACCACCACTCTAGGACATTTTTCACCATCACTCTACCATCACTCTCGCTTTTGGATCGGGCAAGCACGGCAACCCGAGACCTCGCGACAGACGTTCCCAAACCATGCTGCAACACTGCAGCAGTGTCCTAAACCAAGGTGAAAACTAAGCATTCAGCGCGCGGTTTCATACAGTCAACTCACCCTTTTATGTAATGAATGCCGTCTGAGTCCGACTCCTTGACGTGCACAAGGCGTTGTGTCGCACCCTTGTCAGTCTGCGCCGCTCCAAATGGACACCACCGGCGGCCCGCACTCGCCCAAAGCCGCTATCTGCACGGCTATCCGCTCGAATCCTCCCCCCTGCCTAGCCCAGGCTCCTCGCCGCTCTCCGCCGGTCCGCCTCGCACCCTCCGCGTCCGCCTCGGCCCAGTATTGCCGCCAGGAGACGCCAAACAATGCGGACGGCCGGACGCCTCGCGGCGGCGGTGGCGGCCCTGCTAGCGACCGCCAGAGCCGCGGACGTGTGCTCCGCGACGCCCGAGAAGCTCGTGACCTCCTGCGGCGGCGTGTGCAGCGCGTACATGCCCTGCAGCGTCTACAACGCGTCCAGCTCGTGCTCCGGGTGCGAGGACGGCAGCGGCAGCGGCAGCGACGGCGACGCGTGCTCGTACTTCTGCTTCTCGCCGTACGAGGAGCAGGCGAGCGAGCTCGTCTTCTTCGTGCCCTTCGGTGCTTACGAGAGCGAGGAGGAGGCGGCGGCGCGCGAGCTCGACGGCGGCTACGACAGCGCGCTGGACGCCTTCACGGCCGACTACAAGGACTACGCGTACTCTGGCAACGACATCATGGGTGCCATGGGCGTCCTCGCGCTCAACCCGGTGACCACGAGCTTGTAAGGGCGGGAGTGTTGTGTCTGGAGGCGTGTGGAGCGGCCTGCTGACGCGTTCATGTGGTGCCGCAGCAAGCTGATCGGCGGGTCCAGCAGCACCGGGTCGCTCAAGAGCAAGGTGGCGCTGCTGGCGTTCGACGACGGCTTCCTCGCGGCCATGAGCAACGTGACGGCCGTCGCGCTGCGCAACTTTAACCTCAAGAGCGTGGCCGACGAGCTGCCCGAGCTTCTGCCCAGCCCGCTCGCCGACCTGACGCTCGTCAACACGCTGCTCTACGCCATGCCGACGGGCCTCTCGAGCTTCGCGGCGCTCGCCTCGCTGTACGTGGCCGCGCGGTGATCGCATCGGTCGGAGGCAGCGGCTGACGACTGACTCGCACGCAGGACGATGGATATGAACTACGTCGCGTCCGTCGACGCGGACGACGCGGTGGAGTCGCTCACGACGCTGTACGCCCTCCCTCTGTGCGCTGGAGGCTACGATGGGCTTCTGACGTCTGCTGCGTCGTCGTATACAGGAGCCTGGCACAGAACAACATCACCAGCTTCGACGCCGTGTTCCCGAGCCTCGAGACGCTGTGAGTGGCCGAGTCCGTGCAGGGAGTGGCCGCGACCGCAGCGACTGACGTTCCTTGCGTGCTCAGCGACCTGTCGGACAACAACCTGACCGCGATCCCAGCGAGCGTCTACGAGCACACGCGCCTGACCTCCTTGTACGCTGCTCCTCGCCGCTCTTCATGCCAATGGGAGAACTGACGCGGCTGATCGACGCTGGACTCCGCAGGGCGATGAGCGGGAACCCGCTCACGGAGGCCGAGTTCTCGGCCGAGCAGGTCGCGTTCCTGCAGAACCTGACGTCGCTCACGCTCACCAACGACGACTTCAGCGCCGGTCTGCCCTGCGCGTCCACGAACTACGTTATCATCCACAGCGTCACGGTCTGCCTCCTCTCCTCCTCCTCCTCGTCCTCCTCCTCGTCCTCGGACGCGTCCGAGTCAGCCACCACAGCCTCGGGCTCCAGCCACACGAGCGCCATCGTCGGCGGCGTGGTCGGTGGCGTCGCGGCGGTCGCGGTCGTCGTGCTCCTCTCCTACTGCTGGCTCCGCCGCCGCAAGCTGCGCGACGACGGCAAGCACGCGACCGCCACGCCTCCGCCCGGCCACTACTCGGCCTCTGGCATGTCCAAGACGGCAATGGCGGCGTCGGGCATGACGGACGGGACCAGCGGGGGCTTCGTGTCGCTCTGGGTGGACCCGGAGCTGCTCGCCGTGCAGGTCAAGGCGGACGACATCGAGGACCTGCACAAGATCGGCGGCGGCGCGTTCGGCGAGGTGTGGCTCGTGCGGTACCGGCAGTCGCAGCTGCTGGCGAGCAAGCGGCTGCGCAGGGACGAGCTCACGCGCGAGCGCACGCTGGCGTTCGTGGACGAGATCAAGCTGATCGCGAGGCTGGAGCACCCGAAGATCGTGCGCTTCGTGGGCGCCGCGTGGAGCATCGAGAGCGACCTGCAGGCGCTGTCCGAGTACATGGAGACCGGCGACCTGCGCTCGTACCTGGTGGCGCCGAGCGCGCCGCGCGCCTGGAGCGCGCTCAAGCTGCAGCTGGCCATCGACGTGGCCGAGGCGCTCGTGTACGTGCACTCGTTCCTGCCGCCGCTGGTGCACCGCGACCTCAAGTCGCGCAACATCCTGCTGTCGGGCGACATGCAGGCCAAGCTCACGGACTTTGGCTCGACGCGCGTCAAGTCGGAGGACAACACGATGACGCAGGGCGTGGGCACGGGCCGGTGGCTCGCGCCCGAGGTGCTCGCGGGCAGCCAGGACTACGGGCCGGCAGCCGACGTGTTCGCCTTCGGCGTCGTGCTGTCCGAGCTCGACTCGCACGCGCTCCCGTACGACGACGCGCGCGGCTCGAACGGCAACGCGCTGGTCGAGGTGGCCGTGCTGCAGATGGTGGCGCTGGGCCAGCTGCGGCCGTCGTTCGGCGCCGACTGCCCACCGGCCGTGCGCGCGCTGGCCGACCGGTGCCTGAGCCACGAGCCGGCGGACCGGCCGAGCGCTCCCGAGGCCGCCTACGCGCTGCGCACGGCACTCAACCAGCTCTTCCCGGCCACCGCCTTCGTCTAGCTGCTGTAAGCTGTACATCTACCAGGGTAGCGTTCGTTGCGAGTGTCATGCACGTCCGTCCGTCATCGCGTGTGTTGCTGCGTTCATGACGCGTCCGGCGAACGCAAAGACGCCGCCACCGACGCGCACATCACATGCAGCACAGCGGAGACCTATCCAGCCCGGCACTGGCCCCGCGATCGGCAGCGGAGACGCCGGAGACGCCAGACGGAGACGATCCCACTCGGTCGCTCTCTCGCGCGTGCACCCACGCGGCACCTGCTGTTGCTGCCCATCCGGCGCGGACAGCGGGCGGACAACGCCTCGCCCGCTTCGGACGGCGAGAGCAAGGCCTTTACGCCGACAAGCGCGCTGCCAACCGCCCCGCAGGTCTCTGCTTCCCGCCTCCCCCGCCGGCTAGAGGGCGATGGCGTCCTCCTCGTCGTCCTCGGCGTGCGGCGCGCCAACCGCGACGCTGACCACCGACTGCCTCGGGCTGTGCGCCGAGCACGTGCCGTGCCTCGTCTCGGCGGCCGACTGCGCCGTGCAGTGCTTCCCCGAGGCCTACACGAGCTGGGGCTTCGAGTTCCTCGTGCCCTTCGCCTCGCCCTCGGCCCTGGCCGCGCAGGCCGCCAACGACACGGCCGGCCACGGCTTCGCCAGCGACGCCGCCGTCGCGCAGCTCGGCGCGCTGGCCGTGCCCGCTAACCTGACGGGCATGGCCGTCTACGGCGGCTCGAGCACCACGGCGTTCGTGCGCGGAGAGGTGGCGGCCGTGCGGCTCGCGCAGGACGAGCCCTTCGTGGCCGACGCGGCCGCGCTGACGCTGCTGTCGCTCGAGAACCTCGCGCTGGGCCCGCAGCTCGCGGACGCCTTCGCCGACAAGCTGCCGCCCGGCCTGACCGACCTGTACCTGCGCAACGACGCACTCGAGGGCTTCTCGCTGGCGACGCCGGCGCTGCAGCTTCCCGAGCTCCGCGTGCTGTGCGTTGGGAGGGCGGAGCGGGCTGCATGGACCGACGGAGACTAACAGACGGCGCGTGTGTGATGCAACGAGCAGGAGCCTGACCGAGAACTTCCTCACGGCCTTCGACGCGGCGCTGCCGAGCCTCGAGGTGCTCTACCTGACCAACAACTCGCTCTCGGCCATCCCGGCCAGCGTCTTCGACATGCCCAAGCTCCAGGCGCTGTACGCCGGCCGCCGACGTCCCTGGAGACGCTAAGCGAGGCTGGCGGACGTCTCACGCGCGCGCTTGTGCCTCTCTGGCCGCAGGTACTTGTCGGGCAACACGCTGGCGAACGCGACCATCTCGCAGACGCAGTTCGACTTCCTGGCCGCGCTCGACACGCTCGAGCTGTTCGCGAGCGACTTCGCCGCCGCCGACTGCCCGTCCGACGCCGTCAAGCTGCTGCGCGGGCTCAGCTGGTGCATCTCGGAGCTGGCGGCAGGCAGCGACAGCGACAGCGACAGCCACGCCGGGTCCTCCTCTTCCTCCGCCTCCTCGTCCAGCGCCTCGACGGCCTCCACGTCCTCCAGCGGCAGCTCCGTGGCCGTCGGTGCGTCCATCGGCGCCGTCGCCCTCGTGCTCCTCGCCGTCGGCCTCTTCTGGTGGCTGCGTCGACGGAGACGCGCGGCCGCAGCCAAGGCGACGCACGCCGGCGACGACAGCTCAACCGCCGCGACCATGGGGACCGCAGGGACCGCGGGGACCAGCGGCCCGCCCGGCGACCGCCACGGCGCGTCCCTGTGGGCGGACGCCGAGCTTCTAGCCTTGCACGTGCCGGTCGAGGACCTCGAGGACGTGCGCGCGCTGGGCAGCGGCGCGTTCGGGTGCGTGTGGCTCGTGCGGCTGCGCGGCGCGCGGCTGCTGGCGTCCAAGCGGCTGCTGCAGGCCGCCGGGGACGAGGACGACGCGGCGCAGCGGCGGCTGGCCGACTTCGTGGCCGAGATCAAGCTGAACGCGCGGCTGGACCACCGCGGGATCGTGGCCTTCCGCGGCGCGGCCTGGCACCTCCAGCGCGACCTGCAGGCGCTCTTCGAGTTCATGGACGGCGGCGACTTGCTCGCACACCTCGGCGCGACGCGGGCCGCCGTCCTGGCCGGCTGCAGCGCCCGCCGCGGCGCCTGGACGCGCGACAAGCTGCGCGTGGCCGTGGACGTGGCTGACGCGCTCGTGTACGTGCACTCGTTCGCGCCGGCCATCGTACACCGCGACCTCAAGTCGCGCAACATCCTGCTGGCGTCCGACGCGCAGGCCAAGCTCACCGACTTCGGCGCCGCGCGCTACAAGTCGGCGAGCGAGACCATGACGCAGGGCGTGGGCACCGGCCGCTGGGTCGCTCCCGAGGTGCTCGCTGGCGCGCCGGACTACGACGAGCGCGCGGACATCTACAGCTTCGGCGTCGTGCTCTCCGAGCTCGACACGCACGCGCTGCCGCTGAGCGAGTCGCCGCTACCGCTCGTGGCCGTGCTGCAGCGTGTGGCGGCCGGCTCCGTGCGGCCCTCGCTGCGCAGCGACTGCCCGGCGTCGATACGGCTGCTCGCCTCGCGCTGCATGGCCCACAGCCCGGCGGACCGGCCGACAGCGGCTGAGGCGGCCTACCTGCTGCGGTCCGCGGCTCGCGAGCTCGGCTGGTGACGCTCCTGCGCGTCCGTCCGTCCGTCAGTCCGTCTCATGAGCCTCATCCACGCACGCACCGAAGCAACGCGAGAACCCTCCGAGTAAATAGCACGAGCGTGTTGTGTGTTCCCCCCTCCTGTCCTCGCGTCCGTCCTCGCGTCCGTCCTCACAGCTCGGCGAAGAGCGAGCGCTGCAGCGTGCGCAGCTCGTAGGCCACGACGTGCGCCGGCGGGCGGTCCGCCGGTGCCTGCGCCATGCAGCGCAGCGCCAGCAGCCGCAGCTCCGGCGGGCAGGCGGCCGTGAAGGACGGCCGCAGCTGGCCCGTAGCCACCATCTGCAGGATGGCGATGTCGGCCAGCTTGTGGCCGTTGGCGCCGCGCACGTGGTCGTACGGCACGGCGTGCGAGTCCATCTCGGACAGCACGACGCCGAAGGAGAAGACGTCGGCCGACTGGTCGTAGTCGCTCTGTCCCTGGATGACCTCGGGCGCGAGCCACCGACCCGTGCCCACGCCCGCCGTCATGGTGTCGTTCATCGACTTGTACCGCGCGGCGCCAAAGTCCGTCAGCTTGGCGCGCATGCCCGCGTCCAGCAGCACGTTGCGCGACTTGAGGTCGCGGTGCAGCAGCGGCGGCGTGAACGAGTGCACGTACACGAGCGCCTCGACCACGTCGACGGCGAGCTGCACCAGCTCCTGGCTCCAGTGGCGCGGGCTCGCGGGGCCCAGCAGGTAGTCGCGCAGGTCCCCGTTCTCCATGTACTCGAACAGCGCCTGCAGGTTGCTCTCGATCGTCCAGGCGGCGCCCATGAAGCGCACGATGTTGGCGTGGTCCAGCGCCGAGACCATCTTGATCTCCTCCACGAAGTCCTGCGTGCGCTGCTTGGTCACCTGGTCCGCGCGCAGCCGCTTGCTCGCCAGCAGCTGCGACTGCCGGTAGCGCACGAGGAATACGACGCCGTACGCGCCGCTGCCGATCGTCCCGATGTCCTCGATGTCCTCGAACCGCACCTGCAGCGACAGCAGCTCCGGGTCGCTCCACACCGAGTACACGCCCGAGCTGTTGTTGCTGCGCGTGCTGCGCGTCGACACGCGGCCGGACGAGTACGCGTCCTCGTCCTGCTCCTCGTACCCGCCGTCGCTCAGCTTGCCGACCGGCTTGCGCGGCGACGACCCGCGCGCCAGCGACGACGGGTGGCCCAGCGGAGGCGACACGCCGCCGCCGAACAGCGACTCGCGCAGCATCCACTTGGACCGCCGGTCCAGCGCCTCGGCGTCCGCCTCGTCCGCGTTCCCGTCGCTGCCGCGGCCCCGCCGCCGGTAGTGGTGCCGCGTGCGCGCCAGGTAGAGCCACGCGCCGGCGATGACGAGGATCACGAGCAGCACGGCGCCGCCCACGGAGCCGACGACGACAGCCGTGACGCTGGACGCGTGGTCCTCACTGGCACCGCTGGCGCTGTCCGTGCTGTCGTTGCTGTCGTCGTCGCTGGCCGAGTCCGTGATGCACACCGTCAGGTTGTGCACCGTGCGCTGCGTCTTGACGCAGCACGAGAGCGGCAGGCCGGCCGAGAAGTCGTCGTTGCTCAGGTCCAGCACGTCGAGCGCGGCCAGGAACGCGGCCTCGTCCTCCGTGAAGGCCGGCGATGACAGCGGGTTGCCCTGCAGGTACAGCGCGCGCAGGCTGCCGTGCACGAACACGGCCGACGGGATGTCGCTCAGGTTGTTGCGCTCCAGGTGGCTGGCGGGCGGAGAGAGAGAGAGAGAGACTGATGAGTGCCGAGCAGAGAGATGGAGAGAGATGGAGAGAGGTGAAGGCGACGTACAGCGTCTCGAGGTTGGGGTACACGGGCCGGAAGACCTGCAGCGCGTTGTCCTGCATGCTCCTGCGCGGTCGCCAGGCAGTAAACCGGTCAGTGAACGAGTTGAGAGGGAGGACGAGCGCTCAGCGGAGGCCACGCACAGGCTGCGGAGACTCATGATGGCCTCGGTGCCCGCGACGGCCGTGATGTCGTTCATGTCGAGGTTCCTGCGGGTCCAAGCGGGCCGTGGTCAGTCTCAAGGGAAGAGCGGCACGGACGGAGGCAGGCAGCGCCGCTTACAGCTCGAGCAGCGACGAGAAGTTGGCCACGAGGCTCGGGAAGGACGCGAGCAGCGCGTTGGCCAGCGTCAGGTTGGTGACGCCGGCCGGCAGCACGGCCGGCAGCAGCTCGAGCGGCGCCGGCGAGGCGTCCGAGGCGTCCGCGTCCGAGAGCGCCAGGTTGCGCAGCGCCACGACCGTCACGTTGGTCCGGTTGGAGATGACGTCGTCCGCGAAGGCCACGCGCGCCACCTTGTACTTGACCGAGTCGCTGGCGCTCGAGCCGCCCGCCAGCGTGCTGTCGCCACGGGAAGAGAACGTGGGCGTCCAGTTAGTCTATTGGCCTCGATCCGGAGGTCAGGAGTGCGGGGGCAACGCACAAGCGGGTCACGGCGTCGGCCAGGTCGAGCGCGCCGACCACAGCCACGTCGTCGTTGCTGGCGAACGGGAAGCGGCCCGTGTCGTCCCCGAGCGCGGCGACGGCGGCCGCGAACGCGTCGCCGTCGCGCTTGCGCTCGGCTGCCTCCTGCGCGCTCTGGAAGGACCCGAAGGTGACGAGGAAGGCGAACGCCGAGGCGTCCGCGTCCGTGTCCGCGTCTGCGGACGAGCTGTCGTCCGGCGCGTAGAGGCAGTCGAAGGCGCAGCCCGTGGCGGCGTCGGCCACGCACGAGGACGCGGCGCAGGACCCCGAGGACGCGTTGAAGGCCAGGCAGGCAGTTGCGGACGAGGATGCGGACGAGGATGCGGACGAGGATACGGACCCACAGAGGCCGCCGCAGGATGTGGACAGCGTCAGCGGCGCGTGGCCCGCGCAGGCGGCGGCGTCCACAGCGGCCGCGCGGCCCGCGAGCAGCGCGCCGAGGGCCCCGGCCGCGAGCGTGAGGACCCGCAGGCGGCGGCCCGCGGACGGGGTGGTCTGCGGCCGCGGCCGCCGCCGTCCGCAAGGAGCGACTCGTCCGCAGTCCATGCTGCGGAGGCGTCCCGGGCGAGTGAGGACGAATCTGCGGCCGACTGGGGCTGCCCGCGAGTGCGGACCGGACCGGACGGGGACGGACGCGGACGGGATGGCGGATGCAGGGCCGGGATGCGCGAGTTGGCTGCGGATGCCGTTTGGCCAGCTGTGCGGGCGGAAGGTGGGGCGAGCGCCGAGAGGAGAAGGGGCCGGTCGAATCAGTCGGCCGGTGCGGCCGCGGACGGCCCGGGGCCCCGCGTCCGGCTTGACCGCGGACGGCCGCAGTGGGGCATCAACTGATGCGGGTTCACTTTTACGATCGTTTTGGGGCGATGCGGACGGATCCGGGTCACTTGCGCGGAGTATGCGGTTCGACCACCATGAGGGGAGTTTTGACGTTTTCTATTCTTGTTTATGCTTGGTTTTGTGGATATGATGCCGCTTTTGGCATAAAAAGTGTCGAAAACGTCAGTGACGCGGAGCGTTTTTTGTGGCGCGGCCGTCGTTCGGGTCAGTGGCGTCACTGGCAACGCGCTGGACCGATTGGCGCTTTTTGCGCATTTCGATGATTTTCGCGGCCCGAGCAGCACTTCAAGTTCGTATGAGTGGCGGGGAAGGACGCGAAAGAGTGGGCGGCGCAAGGGGAGGCGCGTGGCTGTGGCCGCCCGCGCGTCAGCCATCCGGCGATGCGTCCTGCCTTGTTCTCGCGGGTCCTGCCCTGTTCTCGCGGTCCTGTCCTGTTCAGACCGACGCGCCGGCGGGCGAGGCTCGGTCGGGCTCATTGTCGAGATGCGGTGGGGAACCAGTCATCGCTCTCCATGACTCACCTCGCCACGCTGGTGGACTGAACAGCGAGTCCGCGCTGAACACTGCGCCGCGTGTGACGAATACTTTACAGGCATTGCGACACTCTTTTCCACCGTAAAAGTCGCATTTCGACCAGTTCTGCGGACGTCGTGCGGTCGAACCGACTCATCGGCGCGGCCGAGAGCCGGGCCAGACGCTCTTCAAGGATCTCGACGAGCTTCGCGGTGCGCCGCACCACCATGAGCCTCGCGCGGGCCTCCGCGGCTCCCACTGCGGCGCACGCACGCGGACCGGACGCGGACCGGACGCGGACGCCTCGACGACGCGATGGCCGGCTCCGTTTGCTCCCGGCTCGCCTCTCAAGGCTGCGCTATGAGCCGAGTCGGCGAGCAATCCGGGGTGGCGGACAGTGGCGCCGCCCTCAGCTATTACTCACCGCGCGGCGCCTTGAAGGGGCCAGAGGCGGCTCCGCACAACGCGTGGCCCACGCGTTTTCGGTCGTGTCAGAAATCACATTTCGCGTAAACCCCGCAGCGTGAACCGCAGCGTGAACCGGAACGCAAGGAGCCCGTCAGAGACGCCAATGGAGACCGATGGAGGCCACGGCATGGAGGCCACGACCGCGGTGATTTGGTCTGAACCTGCGCGCTCTCTCCACCGACTACTTCATGCGCGTGGCGCCGATCGGTGTCCATTTTGAGACGCAGGGGAATGGTTCGGCCACCAACCCGCTCGGCACTGACAGCGACTTGAAATGCACGCATGGCAGAGGTTACTCTGCACCGTACCCCCTCCCCGTTTTGCATTGGTTACGAAGGTACAAAGGGTACAAAGGGTACAAAGGGTACGGAGGTTACGGTGATGGGCGACCTGCTTCAGAATTGAAGGCACGCTTCCCTGATAATCTATCTGTTCGCGGCTGTTGGCGCGCCATCCAGGGACTCGCTCGCTTCCCGCAGCCTCCAGAAACGCACACACAATGCTGCGTTTCGCCACTTCACGCGGCGCAGATGGACGCACGCGGACAGACATCGACTCGAGCTGCGGCGGGACACGCAAGTCCCGCGACTGCCTGGACAGGAGGCAGCGAGTTCAACACGGACACCAAACTTTCCTGATCATACACGACACATGCCAACACCATCTACCGCTGGGCCCGGACGGCTGTCGATGCCAGTCATTCGACACCGATGCATTCCAATCCTGCGCGCTGTCTCAAGACACTCGGACACCGACGACCGGCTGGC
>JAADYB010000948.1:0-11018 GCA_023338075.1 Phytopythium litorale | reverse complement strand
CTCTCAGTTGTCCTTCCTCCTCGCTCTACTTGCTGCTGCGACGCAGGTTGAGCCAGAGTCCGAGGAAGCCGATGGTGCGGAACGCGACGTTGATCGCGATCAGGATGAGGCCGTCCACAAAGGCCGAGCGACTCTGCATGCTGTAGGTCTGAAGCACCTGCGCACCGGTGCGCGCGACGCAGTTCTCGACCGCTTCGTTGCATGCAATCTCTCCCACCTGCTTCCAGAAGATCTTCATCAGCGCCTCGAAGCCGTACTTGATGGGCGAGATGTACTGGACCCAGATGAAGTACTTGGGGGCGTCGTCCGAGTTGATGAGCAGACCGCCGAAGAGGAGGAACGGCAGGATCACGATGACTCCGACGATCGGCGCGATGTCCACGCGGCGGCACAGGCACGAGACCATGTACCCGAGACCGACGGCCGCGCTGTTGACAAGCACGACGATGATCTGCTGGTAGATGAACACGTCGAAGCCATGGCCGATGCCCATGAGGAAGTAGACGGGCAGGAAGAAGAGGATCGGCAGGAACACCTGCATCGGCAGCTCGCTGATGTTCTTGGACAGATACCACGAGGCCAAGTGGTACAGCCCGCCTCGATACTCGCGGATGATGATTGGCAGCTCGAGAGGCACCGAGATGAACGCCGGGTTGGCCGCGGCGAACGTTTGGTTGACGATCAGGAAGAAGAAACCGCCCGTGAAGTTCTGCACGCCGCTCTGGTTCAAGTCAAGCTGCAGATAAATGAGACCAACGACGAGGGCGATGAAGATCGTTTGGAAGATGGCAGCCTGGAACGCCAGCTTGTCCCGAAAGAGCCTCGCCATGTTGCGCTGCGTGAGCACCGTCACTTGGCCCATCACACCCAGTCGGAAGTCCTGGAACGGGTCATCATCGCCGTTGAGAATAACCTCGGCAGCGGCAGCCTCGTGGGTCTGAACCAGGCGGTGTTTGCGCCATTCGTCCTTCAGGCCCTCGACACGCGCCACGCCAGCCTCGTCCGTCTCCTTGTCGACGACAACGAGCTGACGCATGAAGTAATCCGTCGGGTTCATGAACTCCGGGCACGGGAAGCCGACTGACGAAAAGTACGCGACCGACTCGGACGCCTTGCCATGGTACACGGTGGCCCCATCGCTGAGCAAGTACAGCTGGTCGAAGAGCCCAAAGAGCTCGGACGAAGGCTGGTGGATCGTGGCGACAACGGTGCGGCCGTCTCGCGCAAGCTGCTGGAGCTGGAGCACGACCGTCTCGGCCATGAAGCTGTCGAGACCCGAGGTTGGCTCGTCCACGAACAGGATGGACGGGTTGGTCAGGATCTCGGTCGCGAACGACAGCCGCTTGCGCTCGCCGCCAGAGATCCCGCGGAGAGAGGCGCCGCCAATGAGCGTGTCGCGGCACTTGGCGAGTCCGAGCTCCTCCATGACGACCTCGACGCGCGCCAGTTGCTCCTGCTCCGTGGCCGTCTTGCCCATGCGCAGCTTGGCCTGGAAGAGCAGGTGTTCCTTGACCGTGATGGTCTGGAAGAAGAGGTCGTCCTGCATGACGTACGACGTGAGCCGCTTTGTCTCCTTGCTCCACGGCTCGCCATTGACCGTGATGGAGCCTTTGGCGCTTGCGTTCCTCCCCGAGATGCAGTCCAGCAGTGAGCTCTTGCCGGCGCCGGACGGTCCCATGATGACCAGCAGCTCGCCGGGCCGCGCCTCGCCGTCCACGTGGCTCAGGATCACCTTCTCCTCCATCTGCTTGCTGCCCTTGCGCTTGACGGCCGTTGACAGGCACACGTCGCGCCACTGCAGCGTGAACCGCGGCGGCTCGCTGCCGGCCTTGCCCTTGGGCGTCTCCACCTGCACGAAGTGGTGCCTCGGCGCCGCGTCCGCCGCCTCAGTCGGTAGCAGCATCCCCGTTCGGTCCGTCGTCGCCATTAGAGTCGCTGGCTGGCTGCTGGATGCGCTTGGAAGGTGGCGGATTGAGAAGTGAGTGAGACGGACGGTTGCATGTGTGGTCGGGCGGGCGGGCGTGTGGTGGGGAAGTCGCCCTGCTCTCTTCGGCAGTTCAGAGAGGCGGGCGGTTGCGATGGCTCCTTGTCTTGGCGTTTGTATGCGCTGAGCGCTGACCACGTGCGTGAGGATCATCACTCTGGTGTTTAACATCTCGGAAAGATCGAAGGAAAATGGGCTGCGACAGCAAACATTCTCGTGTTATTTTGTTGCCGTTGGCGCGTCGTCAACACGTATTAGCCAATCAGCGCATGCGATTCCCGCCTTCTACGAGACAGCTCGGAATAATCATCATGGGGGTAGGGTGTGATTATCACTGCGCGATTATTCCATGAACTGAAAAGTGAAGGTTTGTCCAAGTGCGGGACGAACACCATGGTCGATGGATGGCTTGATGGTTTCGTGTGCCGATGGCGTCTGGTGATTGCCGCCGGGGCTTCGCTCGCGTTCGATGATGGGCGGCCATCCAGTCGGAGGAATGGTGGTGACGAGACTCCTCCGCGGACTTCCACGTGGTCGGGTCGATATCCAGGAAGATCAGTTGGTGGTGGCTCGAGACATCTCGACCAATGTCATCGAAGATTCAACGACATCTCTCCCAGGCACATCCAAGACACCCACAATGCAACCAACGAGCGTGTAGCAAGCGAATGGCGACGGCATGATAGACAAGAGCCTTTGGACTTGGAAGAAGACCTCAATGCAAAAAGGCTCAAGACGTTTGGATTGTTCATATACATGGCTGTTTCTCTCTTTCTCTCTCTCTTCACACGCAGACGTTCAAAATTGGCTCTCAGCCTGCACGCGGCACGCCTTAGTGCATGCAGCGGCCGTTCTCGCGGCGGAGGCGAATCGAGAGCAGCACGTAGCCAACGAAGAAGCATAGGATGGAGATCTCGAACAGGATGATCGAGTCGCCGCTTGCAGAGCGCTCCTCCATGCTGTAGTACGACAGCACCGCCTCGCCCGTGCGAGCGATACAGTCGTTGCCAGTCGAGTCGCAGCCGCCGATGGCAGCCACGCGCGTCCACAGGAGCTTCATCAGCGCCTCGTAGCCGTACTTGACAGGCGAGATGTAGTGGATCCAGATCAGGTAGTCCGGGGCGTCGTCCACGTTCAGCAGCAGTCCGCCGAACACGACAAACAGCAGCAGCAGCATCACAAACGCGATCACGGCGATGTAGAGGCGGCGGAAGATGGCGACGCTGACAAACACGAGCGCCGCGGCGCTCCAGCCCGCCACGAGGATCACCAACTGCATGTAGACGTACACCTTGAAGCCGTATCCGATGCCGACAAGCAGGTACACGGGTGCGAACAGCACGATGGAGAGCACGAGCAGCACCGGCAAGTCCACGAGCAACCGCGTGATGTACCAGGACGCGAGGTGGTACCACGCGCCGCGGTGCTCGCGCGCGACCACGCGGATCTCCTTCCACAGGAACATGAAGATGCGGACTGCGACGAGCACCATCTGGATCACAATGATGTAGAAGAAGGCTCCGGCGTAGTTGCGGATGTCCTTCTGGTTGTCCAAGTCCAGCTGCAGGAAGATAAGGCCGAACACGATGCCGACGAGCAGCGTCCACAGCATGTACCACCAGAAGAGCGACCGGAAGCGCATCAGGTAGCGCACGTGACGTCCAAACAGCAGCGAAAGCTGCGCGCAGCAGCCAACACGCGGAGCGGAGACGTAGCGATGGACAGACCTGCCCTGGTCGCCCTCAAGCGGGCCAACCTCGCTGACGAGGCACAGGTCCGAGTAGCGCGTGGACCAGGCCTCCTTGAGCAGCTTGAGTCGTGATGCCGCGTTCTCGTCCCCATCGCCGCATGCAGCTGCGGCCAGCTGGCGAACGAAGTAGTCGACCGGACTCGTGTACACGGGGCACGCAAAGCCGAGCGACGCGAAGTACTCGACAGCCTCCGATACTTTGCCGTGGTAGATGGCCGTGCCCGCCGACATGAGGTAGAGCTGGTCGAACAGCCCGAACAGGTGCGACGATGGGTGAGCCATCGTCACAATCACCGTGCGGCCACTGCGCGAGAGCTGGCGCAGCTTCAGCACGACACCCTCGGCCTCGTAGCTGTCCATGTCGTACGTCGGCTCCTGAACCAACAGCACTGACGGCTGCGTCAGAAGCGCCGTGGCAAGCGATAGGTGCTTGCGCTGCGCAACCGAGAGGAAGCGGATGAGAGTGTAGCGGTACGCCGACAGCTGCATCTCCTCCATGACCGCCTCCACGCGCTCCATCGCGCTCACATCTGTGTAGCAACAGCATCCGTGGCCGCCAGCCATTCGGACATTGGCTTGGAAAGCCAGGTGCTCCTGCACGCTCAGCGTCTCGAGGAACGCGTCCTCCGCATCGCGCTCCACGAACGAAAAGTAGTTCTGGGTCTTGGTCGTGCGGTCGACACCATTCAGCGTGACCTTGCCTTGCAAGCCGTGGTGCTCGCGCGCGAGACTCGTCAGCAGGGCGTCGATCTCGGTACTGGACGAACCAGTGACAAGCAACATCTCGCCGTACTTGGCCGAGCCACTCGCATCATCGAGAACGATCACATCTTCCTGCTTCTCGGACGAGTAACGCACCGCCTTCTGCTTGAGCCACAAGCTGCGCCATCCAATCGTGATCTTCTCGCCGTCGAAGGTCGACTTGCCCGTCTGGCGAGGAGTCTCGACTTGGATGTAGTGATTCTGAAGCTCCATCAACTCGGCTCCGTCGGTCTTGCTCAGACGGGACTGGGAGTAGTTTCGGCTCACACGCTCCGAGTCCTTCATCATCGCCGACGCCCGCGTCTTGGAGCTCTGCGCGGCCCGCTTCGTCTTGGCCCAAATGCCGTGATAGCTCCACGAGTAGCTCCACTGGAGGCTCCAGCGACGCGTGCGCGCAAGCAGCAGCCAGAACCAAAAGGCGACGAAGAAGACGCCAAGGCAAATCGCGAGCAGGACAAGTGTGCTCGTGAGCACGGACCGGTCGCTCAGGCTGTAAAACTCCAGCACTTGCTCTCCAGAGCGCGCGATGCAGTCCTGCGTCGCGTCCGAGCACGTCAACTCGTCCACGCGGCTCCAGAACAGGTTCATCAGCGCCTCGTAGCTGTACTTGACCGGGGAGATGTAGTGCAGCCAGATGAGGTAGTCCGGGATGTCGGACACATCAATGACGAGGCCGCCAAACGCCACGAAGAGCAGGAACAGCACCGCGAACAGTATGACTGCAACGATGACGTGGCGGCAGACGAACAGCGAGAAGAACACCAGCGCGATGGCTGCCCAGCCTGCGAGCATCACGACCAACTGCATGTACACGTACAGCTTGAAGCCGTGACCGATGCCGACGAGCAAATAGATTGGCACGAACAGCACGACCGAGAAGACGATCAGCCAGAGCAGCGCCGACGCAACCCGAGCCACGAGCCATGACATGAGGTAGTACCAGTTGCCGCGGAACTCGCGGTACTCACGGATGGAGATCGCGGCTTCCCTCGGCAGAAGCGCAAAGTTCCAGTAGGCCATCAGCAGCATCTGCACGACGATCGTGTAGAAGAAGACGCCAGCAAAGTTCTGGATACTCTTCTGGTTGTCAAGGTCCAGCTGCAGAAACACCAGCCCGAAGACAATGCCGATGAGAAGCACCGCAAGCAGGTACCACAGTTGAAGCGCGCGGAAGCGGATGAAAGTGACGACGTGGCGGTTGAACAGCAATCCGAACTGGTAGCAGCAGCCAAGGCGATGGAAGCGGAACTCTGGGATGGCTCCCACGCTCTCTGTCTCCGCCTCACTCAGCGCGTTGCTGCTGTGCGACTCAGCGCAGCGCTTCGACCACTCTTGCTTGAGCGTTTCAATGTGGCTCGAGCCTTCACGCTCGTTGTCACGGTCCCCGCGCGCCAGGAGGTACAACACGTAGTCGATCGGACTCGTGAAGTCCGGGCACTGGTATCCAATCGATGCAAAGTACGGCACACAAGCGCTTGCTTGGTCATCGTAGACGCAGGTGCCTTCGGCCAAGAGGTACAGGTCCCCAAAGTACTGGAAGCAGTGCGACGATGGGTGGTGCAGCGTCACGATCACCGTTCGACCAGCGTACGCGAGCCGACGAAGCAGCGCGACAATGCTCTCCGCCATGAAAGTCGACAGTCGGTAGGTCGGTTCCTCCACGAGCAAGACGGACGGGTTCGGAAGAAGAGCAGTCGCCAATGCTACGCGCTTGCGCTGCTCGGCAGTGATACCCACGATCGTGTGCCCGCCGATGAGAGAGTCTCGGCACGCGTTGAGCTCCAGCTCTTCGATGACCACGTTGACGCGGTCTATGCAGTATGAGAGCGAATGCGTCTGCTGAAGGCGCTGGCGCGCCTGGAACAGGAGGTGCTCGTACACGGTCAGCGTCTCGTAGAACAGATCGTCCCGCAAAACGTACGCAATGCTCCCGTTCATCGTCTTGTCCCACGCTCGCCCATTCACGATGACTTCGCCCTCCATCGTGTCGTGTACACCAGCCAGGCATTCCAGCAAAGCAGAGCTTTCGTCCTTTGATGGGCCAGTAATCACGAGGAAGTCGCTCGGACCAGCTCGCCCACTCACGTCGCTGATGAGTGCTTGTCCATCCATGAGATCAGACCGACGCTTGAGCCACAGGTTCTTCCACTCGATCGTGATCGGCTCGATCTTCCACTCCTCTGGCGTCATCCCGACGTCCTCGCGCGGCGACTGAATCTCAATGTAGTGCTCCTCGGACGCAAAACCAACAGCAGAAGGGTTTCCAGCATCGTCAATGAGAAGCGTCGTACGCCGGTCGCTGTCGCGCATGTGTCCGGTCGTCTTCTCCACAGCCACACCAGCAGGGCTTGCAACACCTGTCTCAGGGACGCTGCGGCGACCTTCATGCATCGTCACCGCACCTTCTTCCTCCACAACGCGTAGCTCTCTCGGCTGGCCTTCGATACGCTTTTCAACGCCAGCGGCCTCCGTCGCCGCGATAGCCTTCTCCTTCTTGGACCAGAAACTCCAATATCCAGCACCTGTTGATCCAGGCGCGCCAGACGTGCCAACTGCATCACCAGTCTGCTCGGTCTCGCTATAATGAATGCCTTCAGGGATTGGCATCGCTGCATGAGCTTGGGTAGCCTCTGTCGTCACAGTCGTCGTGACAATAGTCTCCACGATAGTTCCATGTGCTGGAGCGGCGGCAATCAGACTCGCGCGTTCCACTTGCAAGTTGCCTTCAGCGCTGTCTCCTTCGCTTGGCATTCCAGCAGCAGTTCCAAGGTTGCTATCCCGCTGAGATTCGTACTCTTGAATGTACGACGACGACAGCGAGCCGCGCTGGCTTCCACCATCAAGCGAGAACCGCATGCCTGGCTGAGCATCCTCGCTTCTGCGACCAAAAAAGTGCCATCCGCCGGCGACAGCACCGAACTTGAGGCCGTTTGAAGGGGTGTTCGCCTCCGACTTGCTTTCTTCGATGCCAGCAACGCGCTCTTCCGTCTTCAGCTCGGTGGGGAGTACGAGATCACGTCCAGATAGGCGTCCCTGGTCAACCGGCACGGCATCAGCATTGCCAGCTTGGTACGCCACCGTCCGGTCCACCACTCGGACAACCGCGTCCTTCTCCACCTCCACACGGTCGCTGTCGTGGGGAGCAGACAGCGGCACTGCTTGACTCGGAGCCTCATTGTGAGCAACAATGTCTTCATTTTGAACTGCAACCGGCACCGAAGCGTTCACAGGCTTGTTGAGACGCTCGATACTCATTCTCCGGCTCTGCTCTTGATCAACATCAGCTGCTTCAAGCGGCTGCGTCGGTTGTGACTCCGATGCCAAGCCGTACACGATCACAGACTCAGCTGTCCGTCCTGGCAGCGTCTGGATCTCCGACTCGGAAGCAGATTGCTCCGTCTCGGCAACTTGTGTCGAGTACTCAGTCGACAGCTTCTGGGCAGCCATTACAGGTGCCTTCTTCTCCTCCGCCTCCTTGTCTTGAGTCGCATCAGTCTCCTCAGATTCCTTCTTCCCCCAAAACTTCCAAAACCCACCGCCGCCAGACTTGCTTCTGCGATCACGTGTCTGTGCGTCATCGGTAGGTGCATCCGTGGTGCGTGTTGTGGAAGTGACCGCCGTGACTGTTTGGCTGGGCTTGTCGACAGGAGCATGAGAGGCAATAGCACTCGTCACACTCACCGACTTTGCTCTGCTCGGGCCAGACTCGATCTCTTCACCGGCGAAAGGAACGTTGCTCTGGCGACGCTCCGAGGCGTGTTGAGCACTTTCCTCTGCAGGTCGGAGGTTCGACGCGACTGCGGCACCAAGACCAGTGGCACCAACGACAGCAGCCGCGCCAATAACGACAGTCTCGTCCACAATACGCACATGCTTCTTGGGCTCAGCGGCGGAGGGCGGCTCGACCGATGAGATGACAGTCTCCGACGTAGACTCGAGACCAACCGCAGCGTCGGGCTCGCTGACAGCAGCAGTAGCAGTTGATGTCGTCAAAGATGCGCGTGGAGCAATCTCGCTGATGGTCGGAACGACCGCAATGTCAATGTCCGAGGGAGACTGCGCGCTGTGTGTAGTGTGGACTACCTGCGCCGCCTTTTCCACACTCGGAGCCAGGCTCTTGTCATGGACAGTAAGCGATTCGACAGCACCAAGCGCTGGTGTCTTGGGAAGTGGCTCTTCGTCTTCACTTGTGATGCGAGTAACGGTGACAACAGAACCGGCCTCAGACACGGACACCGGCCCAATCACGCGAGTCTGCTGGGCTGGCTGCAACAAATGGGTCTCTGTGGTCGTGATGCGAGTCGTCACAGAGTACGCAGACTCTTCAGCACCGGGTGCCTTCGCTGCATCCACGTCTGGTTGGGATGCAGACGCAGCGCGCTCAGTTGTCTCAGAGACAAGCAGTTGCGTCGTTGGAACAGAGTGAGCTTCCACAGCCGGCTTCTGTTCGACGTCAGCGCTGGCATCAGCATCGCGAGCCTCCTCCTCCTCCTCCTCCAAATCCGATTCCTTCTTTGTCCAGAAGTTCCAGAATCCACCTCCTCCGGACTTGCTCTTGCGGTGGCGCTTCTCCGACTCATCGCCATCAGTAGTCCCCGCAGCGTTGTCTTGTGTCGCCTCATCGGTTGATGGTGCCGAGTCATCAGCAGCAACCGCCATCGCACCGGATGCAACAGCGCCAGCAGTCATGACAGCTAGTCCATCTGACACAATCTCCCCACCATCAAGATCAGTCTGCACTTGAGTCTCCATCGACTGGCCTTCCAGCGAGCGCTTGTTCTCCGTTGAGGAGACCAATTCCGGCGATGCCAAGGCGTCCGCAGAAACCGCTTCAGTGATTGCGACACCAGGAGACACGCTTTTGTCCACGTCAGCGGCAGAAGGCACGGCTGATACATCTTCGGCACTTGTAATTGCAGGAGCTGAATCAAACGGGTACGTGCTGCTGCTTGCCGTGACTTGCGAAGCAGACGGCAGCGTCGACACGGAGGATGACTCCAGAGTCAGCGTCGAGACTTCCGACTCAGCAGGGGCGAAGGTAGAAAGACCAGTAGACGAGAGCGGGACACCGTCGACGCCGCCACTGGTAAAGGAAGCCACCTCAACGGAGGGAGTGACCCTGTCTTCGTTGACGACAGACGTTGGGGCTCCTTGCTGAGCGCGAGTGGCATCGGCTGGCTTAATCTCCGAGATCGTGGACTCAGGAACCGGAACCGCAGAGGAGTCCGTAGCGTATGCAACAGTCGTCACGGTCGTGCTCTCAACACTCGGAAGAGTTCGCGACGCCAGTTCTGCCGCCGACAAGCTCTCAGAGCTCGAAGGCACGGGTTCGTCGGCAACGCTGCTCGGCTGAGTCGTGATTTGCACCTGCGATTCCTCAGTCCGCGGGACTGTCTCGGAAACCGCCAAGTGCTTGTGAACTTGAGTCTGTTCCAGGATCTGATCCGTCGGGCGAGATGGCTTCTCCGGTGCAGACGTAGTTGTCTGCTGATCGTCGTCGGAGTCGGATTCCTGCTTCGTCCAGAAGTTCCAGAAGCCACCTCCACCAGACTTGCTCTTTCGATGCCTGGCGTCTGATTCGCCTACAGGAACGCTGGGTTCTCTCTGGGGTGTTGACACTGTTGCCACGCCGGTAACACCTTCAGCAGCAGCAGCATCCTTCTGAGGGATATCTTGCTGCTGCTGCACATCCGAAGTTACCACCTCACGATGGATTTTCTCTGCTGGAACCCGCGGGGTGGACTCAAGTGTGTTGTGCAGAACGGCAGCGCCAATAGCACCTGCGGCGGAGCCAACCATCAAAGCCTCCGTGGTGCTGACATGCTTGTCCGGCTTCGCAATTGGGACGCGTTCGTCTGGCTCTGATCCGACAGCCGGGACAGTGTCTCGCACGATGACGATGTCGTCCGCGGTGGTCAGCTCTTGCGTCTCCGTCGGCGTAATTGCAGTCGATGGTGCCATTTCTGTGCGTGTGCTCTCCTCGATAATCGACACCACTGAGGGCTTGGCTTCGGAACCACTGACGACAGGAACTTGTGCGCTATTGTCACCACCGGCGGTCGTCATTGTTTTCACCGTGGCCGTTGTAACGCTCACTTGGCGTGCCGAGAAGCCATCAGGTGAGGCCACTCCCAGGTCCGTGCCTGCAACATCAGCCAGTGGAGCTTCGACACGCTCCGGTTTCTTCAGCTCCGACGAAGTTTCATCTCCTGGGATACGCTCGATGACCTCGCCGAGACGCGGCGCATCCTCCGAAGCACGCGCCTTCTCTTCAGAAGTAGTCCCCTTCTGCTCGACAGAAGTCTGTTGATCCTCTTCTGACTGTTGCTTCGACCAAAAGTTCCAGAACCCGCCGCCACCAGACTTGGACTTTCGGTGGGATTTCTGCTCCTCCATCGACCCCGCATCGATGATTCCGGCAACATCAGCATCATCAGAACCTTTACGCTCCAACGTGCCAACACTCTCATCCGTCGCGGTCACAACCCCAGCTTCATCGGTGTTGACACCACCTGAAGCACG
>JAADYB010000947.1:0-11021 GCA_023338075.1 Phytopythium litorale | reverse complement strand
CAGCACGGGACCGGTGAACCTGTCGCGCATCTCGGCGATGGCCTCGTAGTTCTTGGTCGAGTCCCAGCTCGCCCACGGCGTGAATCGGTTGCTCGTGTCGGGAAGCGCGTGACCGGACTGCACCGCGTCGACCGACACGCGGTCCGCCTTGTCCGGCAGCATATTGTGCCCGTAGGCTCTCGGCGAGTCTTCAGGCTGCACGAACCAGCCGCCGGACGGGTGGTAGATGACCAGGGACTCGTATCCCTGGCCGCCCTCGGCTTCGACCAACCCTGCGCGCATGCTCTTCCAGATGCCCGAGGTGTCTTCTAGAGGCGCCATGAGCGACACAGGGTCGACGCTCGTGTCTTCCGGGAAGACTTCGAACATGGCCTTGGAGATGTTGCGCGACCAGATGACGTTCGTGTCGCCGCCGATGATCTTGGGCAGACCAGGGTAGCGCGCGCCGATGTACTTGCCCCACACGCGCGCGGAGGTCTCGTTGAAGATGGACTCGGTGCTCTCCCACCCGCCAGAGACGTACTTGCCCCACGTGGGGACGAGGGCGAGCAGGATGCCGTAGCTCGCGGCTTGCTCGCTCGCCCAGTCCACGAGCTCGAAGTACGCCTCGTTGGGACGCGTGGGGTCCGAATCGTTGATCGGCAGGTCGCCATAGAAGTTGGCGCGCGTCGTGCCGTTCAGCTCGGCGATGACCACCGTCTGCACCACGTTGTAGCCCTGCGAGGCGCGCGTGCGCAGGTACCAGTCGATGGACGTCTTGTTGAGCTTGTGCAGCAGCTCCCACGCCGTGTCGGCCTGCCAGAAGAATGGGTCGCCGGACTCGGTGCGGTGCAGGTAGCGGCCGTGCTCCGGCGCCGAGATGGAGAGGTTGTGCCAGGCTGGCTCGGCCTGCGCAGTGCTCGCTAGGCTCACCACGCTCACCAGGCCAGCAACAAGTGCCTCGATCCTCATGGGTCTGGAGGTGGGGGCGGGGCAGGAAGAGGTTGGCGAGGCGGACGCGTTGGCAGTCGGAGGTCAGTCGGAGAATGAGACTGCCTCGCATGGGCCAAATCGGCCTGCTCCGGCTCAAAGTGAACACAGATTGGCAGACGGCAGACCAGAGGCTGCTGCAGAACTGCTCGTTTGAGAGCTTCAAGGGTGCGGACGTTGAAGCTTCGAGCGGTGTGCAAAGACTCGAGCGATCTCCCAGCTATGACCGATGCGATCTCCCAGCTATGACCAATGCGATCGCTCTATCGTGCACATCTGAGCAGGAGAGCATGATGTGATCGCGGGTGATGTGATCCCGTGGGCCACTATTGATGCTGGAATTGATTCGTGGTTGAAGCTCTCCTCTGCTTCAACCTCGCCCATCACTTGGGCATTGCTAGTCGACCCCTTCATTGAAGCGCGTCTGCAATGCATGTAAAGACTCCGCAACAAAGCCATTGCGCTGCACAACAGTGGCCTTTGTGAGAGAAGCGACACCAAGCGTTCAAGACGAAAAGAGAACTTGATACATGAGCGCGCGCTGTGCACGATCAGGTGGCCTTGGCGGCTGCCCCCGACTTGTCCTGGCTCTCGCTCACGGACAGGTCTACCGACACCTTGGACGCCTCCTCGGCCGCCTTGGACGCCGCGTCGGCTGCCTTGGTCGCGTCCGTCACCATGGTCACGCGCGTCCTGCGCAGGTTCTTCTTCATCTTGTCGAACATGCGCTGGTCGGCGCGCGAGACGGACGGGAAGACCGTGTCGAACGCGGCGTTGAAGTGCGACTGGCGGATGGACAGCGGCACCGTCGGGTCCGACAGGTCGGTGGCGCGCAGCGCAGCGATGCCGGCCTCGCGCACCAGCGCGCTCAGGTCGGCGCCGCTGAAGCCGTTGCAGCGCGGGTCGAGCGCGATCGCCTCGAGGTCCACCGACGGGTCCATGCGGCACTTGCTGGTCACGGTGAGCAGGATCTGCAGGCGCTCGCTCGGCTCCGGCAGCGGCACGTAGAGCAGCTTGTCGAGGCGCCCGGGACGCAGCATGGCCGGGTCGATGATGTCCGGCCGGTTGGTCGCGGCGATCACGAACACGTTCTTGCGCGCGTCGAGCCCGTCCATCTCGGTCAGCAGCTGGTTCACGACGCGCTCGCTCACGCCGTTGCCGCCGCTGTCGCCGCCCGCACCGCCCGACCGGCGTGGAGCCAGCGCGTCCAGCTCGTCGAAGAAGACCACGCACGGGGAGGAAGCGCGTGCGCGCTGGAACACCTGGCGCACCGCGCGCTCGGACTCGCCCACGTACTTGTCCAGCAGCTCGGGGCCCTTGATGCTGATGAAGTTGGCCCCGCTCTCGTTCGCAATCGCCTTCGCCAGCAGTGTCTTGCCGCAGCCGGGCGGGCCGTAGAGCAGCACGCCCGCTGGCATCTTGAGCCCGAGCGACTCGAACCGCTCCGGGTGCTGGATCGGGTGCAGAATCGACAGCACCAGCTCTTCGCGCACAGGCGCGAGCGCGCCGATGTCGGCCCACGACACGTCCGGGATGGTGGCGAAGCCCTCGCGCTTGGAGCTCGGCTGCACCTTGGCGATCGCCGCCACGAAGTCGTCCATCGTGATGCTAAGCGGCGCGAGCTGCTGCGGAGTGAACGGCGTCGTCTTGGACCGGATCGAGTCTGCGGCCGCGGCAGCCGCTTCGGCCCTGGCCTCGTCGTTCGCGGGCGAGGGCTCCTCCGCCTCGTGCGACGACTCGCCATTCGCCGACATGTCGACGTCGGCAGCGGCGGCGGTCGTAGCGTCCGTAGCAACAGCCTCCGTGCCCGTCTCTGCTGGCGCCTCGGCAGTGACGGAAGCTGTGGCGGCGGGAGGCGAGCTCAGCACCGTCGAGAAGATGCGGTTGACGGCGATGACGGCCGCCTCCTTTGTCAGCGACACGAGGTCCGCACCCACGAAGCCGGGCGTGCGCCGCGCGATGGCGCGGAAGTCGAAGGCGCCGTCCAGCCGCATCTTGTGCGAGAGCACCTGGAGGATGCGTTCCCTCGCGTCCTCGTCCGGGATGCCCAGGCAGATCTCGCGGTCGAAGCGGCCGGCGCGGCGGAGTGCCGAGTCGAGCGCGTCCGGGCGGTTCGTGGCGCCGATGATGAGCACGGGCTTGCCGCCCGTGTTCTCGAGGCTGAGCGAGTCGGTGGAGGTCAGCAGCTGCGCGACGATGCGCTTCTCCATGCCGCGCTGCGACGTCTCGCGCTTAGGCGTGATGGCGTCGATCTCATCGATGAAGATGATGGACGGCGCGTTGGCGATGGCCTCGTCGAACAGCTCGCGCAGCTTCTGCTCCGACTCGCCCGACATGCCCGACACGACCTCGGGCGCCGAGATGCGCAGGAAGCACGCGCCCGACTCGCCCGCGATGGCATTCGCGAGCATCGTCTTGCCCGTGCCCGGCGGCCCGTGCAGCAGGATGCCGCGCGGTGGCTCCACGCCCAGGTGCGCGTACACCTCGGGGTGCGTCAGCGGGTACTCGATCAGCTCCTTGACCTCCTGCAGGATGGTCTGGATGCCGCCGAAGTCCGAGTAGCGCGTCGTCGGCCGCGACACGACGAACCCGCCGCTCTCGCCGTCGTCGTCGCCGCCCGCGGCCTCGCGCCGCTTGCCGCTGCCGCCGCCGGGAGCCGCGCTGCCGCTGCTCGCGCGACCCGCCTCGGCCCGCTGGCGCACCTTGACCTTCTTGAGCGTCGGCTTGCCGTTGTCCGCGGAGGCCCCTGCATTGGCAGCGCCGCTGTTGCTGCTGCTGTTGTTGTTGCTGTTGTTGGCGTAATGCTGCCGGATGGAGTTGTTGAGCGCGTTGCCGGCGCCAGAGACGGCGGCCTGCGCCTCAAACTCGGCCGCCATGCGCTCGTCCTCGTCCGACGACTCGGACCGCGCGCGCTTGTTCCTGTCCGCCCGGCGCGCGCGTCAGTCTCTCCGCGCGTCGCCGCTCGGCACGACAAAAGGCACGTACGATGCATCCGAGCCTCCGCCGCCCGCTCCGCCGGGCCTCTCCCGCTTCTGGATGCGCTTGAGCACCTTGCCGACCACCTTCTTGAGCGCTCCCTGTGTTCACCAACACGCACCGTCAGCGTCAGCGTCCGGCGCCTCACCAGCCAGCCAGCCAGCAGCAGCAACAGACGAAGACGCACCAGGGGCTTGCGCTGGTACTCGGCGTGCGCCTCGCGCAGATGCGCCGTGACAGACTCGTCCGACGGCCGCACGCCGCGCTCCTCGCACTCGCGCAGGTACTGACGCACGTGGAAGCTCACTTTCGCCTCCATCGCGCCTGCCGCTGGGCGTCTTGGCCGTCACCTGCCGTCTTGATGGTATCGCTTGGTGTCGCTTGGTGGCAGCGAAATTGACTGGCATCGTGCATTCCGAGTTTCAGCCAATTATCGTGGCTGAATTTCCATTTCAATCCAATCAGAGAGATCTTCCAGTGCGGTTACTAACTGGTTCGGTGGCGGTTATGTCAGACCTCTTTCAGCCAATCACCAGCGTCGGCTCGAGCGGCTCCAAGGCGACTCCTGCCTCCTATCCCATCTGCCCCAGGTGCAGCGCACGGCGGGGCGGCCGTGGCGAGGGCGGAGAGGACAGACGAAGCCGTGGCGGAGGAGGGAAATGCGGTGGTTGACCGCAAGGAGAACTTGGGACGGGCGAGCGTGGTCGCGAGTCGTTTTCGCGGTTTGTCTGGACGGTGAAATGTGGTGGTTGAAGCCGCTTCAGTTGGATGTGTGACGTGTGCTGGCGGCGGATCACCACCCCAGTATGGCGTGAACGCCACGAGTGGCGAGTGAGTGGCGAGTGAAACGCATCAAGTCCGCGTGACAAGGGTGGAGGGCTTTTGAACTCGGTCGTCGACGTGTTGAAGCGAGCGGCTCGGAATGCTGTGGCGTGTCCGGGTGGCGGCTCCGTCTCCAAGTGACAGCGTCTGGAGCACGCAATTGCGTCCAGGTAGCAGCAGGCACTGGACGAGGTCAGCGCGGCCGCCAGTCGATACGCAGCGGAGAAGCTGGCGCTGCGCAAGACGGTGGTGACGACTGCAAGCCGGCGCGCGGGTCGTGGAGCAGCCGATGACCGAGTGGCAGCGGCGGGCGTTGACGCGCCAGCCGGCCGGAGTCGTCTCCAGCCTCCGAGCTGTTCACCATGATGCAGTCTGGCGAGCCCAGCGATGGCAGAGCATGGCGCCGAAGCAGAAGCAGACGACGACCACGCCGCCCAAGACGTGGAGAGCCTTGGGCTGCTGCACAAGGAGCGGAAGGAGCGGAAGGAGGCGGTGGCCGAGCACACGCAGCACTCCCGTCAGGGAATCCCCTGGACACGTCGGTATTGTTCTAAAAAAATCATCCAGAGGATTGGTCCTTGACCGGGTTGAGCCGCGGCCCACCATGACCTGGCATGTGTTCAATACGTGATGGTTATTATTGCTAGTGTGCTTGCTGCTTGTTGCTCGCTCGCCTGCCTGCTGCCCTGCTCGTCGTCCACACGCCGCCTGCCAGACCTCCCTCCCCTCCCTCTGTCCTTGCTTCCTCCCGTCGCCCTTCAGTCCTCCCGCCTGCTGTCAATAGAGTGATACGCTCTCCCGAGCCAGCAGCCAGCTAGAACTCGTCAAAGACGTCGAAGGCGGCCTTGTCCTCGCCGAAGAGCACGACCGAGTCGTCCACGGGTGAGTCCGGGTACTCGTCGAAGTTTTGGTGGTCGCCCGGCCCGCCAATGTGCGGCAGGTAGGGTGCCGGGACCGTGCAGTTGAGCACCGCGTCCCAGTCCACCTTGGCGAAGTACTTGTGCCGCTTGACGTCCTCCGAGCCGCCGCGTAAGCACCCTGCCGCGACAGACAAAGACTGTAGTTAGTGCCGACGGGGCCAGTCCGACGGACGGGAGGGGAGGGGAGGGGAGGGGCGGACGTACCGAGCCGCTTGGTGCGGTCCTGCGCCAGCAGCTTCTTGATGAGGTCCTTGGCCTTGGCGTCTATGTGCTTGGGGAACTCGACCTTGCCGTTGAGGATCTTCTGGTAAATGCCGAATGGGTTCTCGTCGTAGAAGGGCGGGTAGCCGGCCAGCATCTCGTAGATGAGGATGCCGAGCGCCCACCAGTCGACCGACTTGCCGTGACCCTTGCTCTGGATGATCTCGGGCGCCAGGTACTCGGGCGTGCCGCACAGCGTCCACGTGCGATCCTCGACGATCTTGGCGAAGCCAAAGTCCGTGATCTTGAGCGACCCCTGCGCCGTAATGAGCAGGTTCTCGGGCTTGAGGTCGCGGTAGATGATGTGCTGCGCGTGCAGGTACGAGAGCGCGAGCACGAGCTGCGAGGCGTAGAAGCTCGCGACGTGGTCGGCGAAGCGGCCCTGGCGGCGCAGGAAGGAGAAGAGCTCGCCGCCCTGCACGTACTCGAGCACGAGGTACAGCCGCCGCTCGTCCTGGAAGTGGCCCAGGTAGCTGATGATGAACGGGTGCTGGATCTTGCTCAGGATCTCCACCTCGCACTTGATGTGGTGCAGCTGCTGCAGCCGCAGGATCTCGCTCTTCTTGAGGATCTTGAGCGCGTGGAACGAGCCCGTCGCGCCGAGGCCGCCGCCGGGCCCTCGCAGCTGCACCAGCCGCACGCGGCCGAATGTGCCTGTGCCCAGCGTCGCCAGCAGGTCAAAGTCGCCCAGCGAGTACCGCACGCGCTCCTGCCCGCCGCTCACGGGTGCCGCGGGCGAGATCATCTCCTCCGGGGCCTCCTGCGGGTCGTCCGTCCGTCAGGCCGCCATGGCGAGGGGGCGAGGATGAGAGGGGGAGGGAGAGGGAGAGGGAGACGCACCTTGTCGTCGGCCGCGTTCTTCTTGCGGAACATGACGGCGGCCGCCGGCTGCGGGCTGCTCTGCTGCGCTTCAGGCCGATGCGCGCGAGGCGGCGCTCCGAGTCCGGCCGGCGCGTCGATCCGCTTGTGCCCGGCCAGGCGTCAACACGTCCGCAACGGCCGGCCTGGGACGTCGCGCGGCGGCGGCGGCAGCGGCGGCGGCTTCACGAAACCGAGCGAGACGGTGGCGAACACTCGCGGCTGGCGACAGACTCGCGACTCGCGGGCTCCGGACTCGCGGGCTCCCGACTCCGGGCGGCGGCTGGCGGGCGGGCGGCGGCGGTCGAGCGGTCGGCGGTTGGTTTCCGCTTTATTTTTGCCGCGTCGGCATGGAACTGCTTGCGGTCGAGGCCCCTGGCTCGACTTGGACTTTGTATGGTTGCTTCAATATCTTTGGTCGATATCTTGTGCGGGCGGCGCTTTCCCTGGAACACGCGCGGCTGGACGGAAGCGGGTACCGGACCGGGGGCCGCGGCCCATACGAAACCCAGCACGCCCGAGAACCCGAGGCAGAGCGCGTCCAGGACATGCAACGTGCGCGTGCAAGTGCTCATGCGTGTCAATAATAAGGTAAGGCGGGGAAGACTCGCTCCCGGCTGCGCGACTGACTGACTACTGCTACCCGGCGAGCGGCCCGCGGACGCCCAGCGGGGATCAGGAGAAGCTCGAGCGCGCGCTGAAGGCCGACGACGCGCTGCTGCCCGCGAACGTCGACGGCCGCGCCGCGAACGCCGTCGACGCGGCCAAGGACGCGTCCGTCGGCCGGGAGCTCGCGCGAGACGCCAGCCGGCCGCTGCGCGCGGGCGCCGAGCACGAAGAGGAGGACGCCGAGGAGGCGGCCGCCGCGTCCGCCGCGTACCCGGCGCTGAAGCCGCTGCTGCCGAACAGGCGGCTGCTCGTCTCGGACAGCAGTCCGGTCGTCAGGACGCTCAGCGACGTATCGCGCGTGTTGCGGGACACGGCGCGGTCGCGCTCCGTGTCCGAGGCCAGCACGGAGCTCCACGAGTCGCTCTCGTCGCTGCTCTCGCTGCCGATGGACGACAGCCCGGCCGAGAGGCGCGTGTCGCGCGCGCCGCCGCCGCCGCCGCCGCCGCCGCTCGCCGCCAGGGCCGCCGCCCACGCCGCGCTCGCCGTCAGCCCCTGCGCGTGCGCGCGCGCGGCGGCCACGGCGGCGGCGGCGGCCTCGGACGAGTTGGTGCCGCCTGCCTCGCCGCCCACGCCGGCCTGCCGCCCCCAGCCCGACACGGTGCTCGCCTCGAGCGTCGCCGCGATGCTCACGCCGCTGCGCTGGGAGCCCAGCGCCGGGTCCTCGAGCGCGGCGTTCGACCGGTTGCTCGACAGGATGCCCGCGATCGAGTCGTCGTGCAGGAACGTCGGCGACAAGCGCGCGATCGTGCCGCTGCCGTCCATGTTGAACGCCGGTGGCAGCGGGCTGTCGTTGTCCTCCGGGTGGTACTTCTTGCGGCCAATGGCGGCGAACATGGCCAGGATGCCCGCCACGCCCGCGATCACGCCCACCACGCCCAGGATCGAGCTCGTGTTCACGTTGTAGAACGACCCGGAGGTCGTCGACACGTCCGACGCGCCAGGCACGAGCTGCGAGCCCTGGATGCCGCTGCTCGACTTGGCGCTGCCCTCGCTGCCGCGGCTCGTGGACGAGCTGCTCACTTCCGAGCCGAGGCTCGTCGACTCGGGGTGCACGCTGCCCGGCCGCGACGAGCTGGACGACGAGCTCCCGTCCGACGACTTGCCGTGCTTCTCCTTGTACGACGTCTTCTTCTTGGACCCCGAGCCAGACGAGTGGTCCGAGGACGACGACGAAGACGACGTGTCCGTCGCGTTCCCGCGGGCCGAAGCAGGCGCAGCCGTCGCGGCCGTCACGTTCGCCGCCACAGACGCCTCGGGCTGCGTCGTGTTGGCAGCCACCTCGACCGTGGCCGACGAGTCACCAAGCGAGCCTGTCGGCGCCGAAGCGGGGGCCTCCGTCAGCGTCGCATTCGCGTCCACATCTCCGATACTCACGTCGTCCGCTGCCGACGCCGCCGTCTGGGCGACAGCCGCATCTGCGGGGGCGTCCGTAGGAGCTGCGGAGGCGGCGGCCGTGGCTGCCGCGCTGCCGGCGGCCCCGGCGTCTCCGCTGCCACTTCCACCGATGCTAACGGAGATGCCGACCGACGTTGCGACGCTGGTGGGCGACACATCGGGGACTGTCGCGTCGGTTGTCGCGGGGGCTTCTGTCGACACGGGAGCCTCGGTTGCTGCCGGGACATCGATTGCCACCGCAGCGTTTGTTGCGGCGGGGGCGTCTGACGCTGTCGGAGCGTCCGTCACCGGCGCCGTCGGCTCTGCCGCCCCGCCGGCGTTGTCCCCTGCCGTCGAAGGCGTCGAGGTGGCCGGCGAGAGCGATACGTCGACACTGACGGTCGTGTCGCCGCTGATGATAGACGGGATCAGCGTCAGCAGCGACGCGATCCCATTGTTGTTGTTGTTGTTGCTGTTGCTGTCGCTGGCATCGTTCCCGGCCGAAGTAGGCGTCGGAGTTTGAGAATCTGTCGACGGCGAGCTGTTGCCGTCCCCGTTGCTGTTGGTGTTGCCACTTGTGGCCTCATGCTTGGAGCCGCCTGTCGTATCCGCCGAGCTCGGACTCGTCGTGGTCTTGCCCGTCGAGTCGTTCGAGCTCGGCGAGTCGGTGGCCGGCGTCGAGTCTCGCGAGCTGCTGCCCTTGGTCTCCGTCGACACGGCGCTCGTCGGCGTGGGCGTCGCGCTGGTCGATGAGGGCGAGTCCGCGCTGCTCTTGTCGCTCGTGTCGAAGCCGACCGAGATGGACGCCGTCGTCCCCCCGATCGTCGCCGAGACGCTCACTCCGGTGCTGTCCGTCGACGGGGTTGATGTCGACGCAGACGCGCTCCCGCTCTTGTCGCCTTGGCCGGACGACGTTGACGACCCCTTGGCCGCCGACCCGGACCCCTGTCCGTCCTTCGAGCTGTCCGTCGCCTTCTCCTTGCTGCTGCTACTACTGGCGTCCGTCGCCTTGTCCTTGCTGCTGCTGCTAGTATCTGTCGACTTACTTCCGCCCTTCTCCTTGCTGCTGCTGCTCGCGTCCGTCGTCTTCCCGCTGCCACTCGCATCGGTCGCCTTGTCCTTGCTGCTGCTGCTGGCGTCGGTCGCCTTGCTGCTCTTACTGCTGCCATTCGCTGTGGCGGCGTCGCCCTCGCTAGTCGCATCCGTCGTGGTGCTACCGCTGCTCGACCCGGTCCCTGTCGACGTCGACGTCGATACAGAGACGTCGACGTCGACCCCGAGCACGGACACGGCCAGCGCCGCGCTGTCGTCCGTCACGGCCGCCGTCACGCTCGCGTCCGCGCCGAACGACAGCAGCGCGCGCGTGTCTGCGTCCGCCGTTGCCGTCGCCGCCGCGCTCGCCTCTGCGGCCAGCGCGGCGCACAGCGCGGCCGCCAGCGCCCAGCGCGCCATCATGGCGCCCGAGCCCCTCGCGTTCGTCGCGCCTCGTGTGCCTCGCCTCGTCCTGGGTGTGCACACGCCTCCCTCTGCCTCGCGGTCGCCGCTGGCTGTACGGATCGCGGTGGTGGTCGGCGCGCCAGGCCGTCGGTCGCTCCGTCAGTCACTACGCCGGTCACCGTCGGGTGGTGCGCGGTCGTAATGAGAGAGAGAGGAGAGCGGGGGAGCGGGGGCGGCCGCGTCTGCCGAGGGCGTGCCAATAAGACGCGCGTGATCGTGTTTGGAAGGATTTGGAGCCGCGAGCATGGGTTGTCGAGGGTTTTGGAGCGAGAAAAAGGAGTCGGTTCTGTTTCTGCGCAAGTCGGTCGCGTGACAACCATGCGATGGATACTAAACACCCCGATTAAAGTTCATTTTTCAAGAGACAGCAAGCAAAGACGGCTGGAGAGATTACTTTACCGACAGACTACGGAACTCGTCATGGGATGGAGGATTCGGGGAGTTCAGCACAATACCGGTTGCTGAAGGATACCGGTTTCGTAAAAGATAAAAATCGGTTTGCTGACAGTTCACGTTCAGAAGTGTTCCAGCTCTCGCTGACAAAGTGCACCAGCAAAGCACGGCAGCAGGCAAAAGGACATGTGCATCAAGGTGGCAGCCGGGGCGGACGTGAAAACATCGCGCCAGTCGACGAGCAGCCCGTGCACCGCCGCCCAGGTGATCGCCTGCTCCGTT
>JAADYB010000946.1:0-11023 GCA_023338075.1 Phytopythium litorale | reverse complement strand
CGATTGACGGAGCTTGGAGCACGCTGCCAGGCTGTTGACCCTCGTCGGCGCTGGAGGAGCGAGACCGCCGGTGTTTGAGCACCGCCAACTTGGTGCTCAGCGCGTCGAGCTCCTGCCGGAGCCGTGCGATCTCTTCTCGCTGCCGCTGGCTCTGCGACTTGGCCTTACTCGTCGCTCCGTCGATGGAGCCCCGCCGCCGCTTCCGGTTGCGTCTGGACTCGCTCGGAGTGCAGGAGGCACACCGCCCCGACTCACCAACAGCATCGCTTGAGGACCGATCCTCGTCGTCGAACACGGGCTCGGGGAAGCTCAGCAAGTCGCCAAGCAGGCTGAGGTCTCCGATACCGCCAGCACCGGGCAGCATCAAGTGGAGCGGGAGGCTGCCGCGAGAATGCTCGACGATCTCCCGTGTCGGCGGAGTCGGCTCGAACAGCGCCTCGAGCGAGCAGTATCGCTCGTCCCAGGGTTCTCTACTATCCGTTGAAGTGCTCATTTCGGAGGGAAATCGCCAAGTGAGAGGCCTGCTGCTGCCATAGCCCGACGCCATAGCCCGACGCACTCGAGAGCACTGAGACTGACCGAGCAAGCCCTCAACCACTGAGGCGCAGCGCACTCTCGTGGCGTCTCTCTGCCTCGAGCGAAAGGGACCCGCGATCATTTCGTCGGTCAGGAAGAGGAGTGCTGTTGACACGACGCGACGAAGTCGAGCAGGAAGGAGATCATCACCGAGGGCAACGCGCTGCGCATCCTCGGTAGGGAAACTGTCCTTTTCCGATCGCCTGGACGGATCTGCTGTTAAACACGTCGACAGCTCGTCTGAGAACAGGACGTCGTCTGCGCAAATCGCTCGCTGTGCCCTTGAGCCTCGTCATCAACACCAGACGATTCAATTGTCAACAACTGTGTGGCGGGGATTGGATGGGCGATCACCAACGTGCGCGTGCTCGCCCTCTCGCTGTCTGCGGGACATTCAGTCGACGCATCGACTCGCGTCCCGTTGGTCAGCACTGGCCGCGCATCGCTTGCGAATAGTCATGCCCCTTGCTCCGAGTGCTACCAGCTTTTATAAATACAAGACGCACAACCGCTCCGACCTCGTGACCTAGATCCACACCCTCACAGTCTCCATCTAACCCGGCCTCATCAAGGCGTCGAGCTCATCTGCTTGCTTGTGCCGGTTGAGTTGCCGGAGCTGGTCGATCTTCGCGGTGGCGAGGGATTTCTCCAGGCTCTTCATCTGCTTCCACAATTTGTCCACTTCCTCGCGCAGCGATGCGTTCTCCTTCTCGACGCTCTTGAGCTCTGCCAGCTGGCGCTTCGCAATACGCCGCCACAACTGCGCAGAGTGACTGATAGAGTGCGATGCCGCTGCCGTCGAGGACGCGCTGGTGGCGCTGGCTGACGACCAGTGATCGTGGTCCATCGCGCCAGCCTCCGAGTCCACCACACCCGTCGCTCGCTGACGCTTACGCTCCTGCAACCTTCCGAGCTGAACGGTCAGCTGCTCGGCTTGCTGCCTCAGCAGCACCATCTCTTCCTTCTGCCGCTGGCTCTGCGACTTGCTCTTGTTGACGCTGCCGCCGGGGGACCTGCGAAGGCGCTTGGGGCTCGGCTCGCACGGCTGCGATGGCGCGTCGAACGGCTGCAATGCCGTGATGCACTCTGGATTCGCACCCGCGTATCCGCCTGGGTCGGGGAGCGAAAAGAGCTGGCTGAGCACGTCGAGGTCGTCCGCGCCGAGCGCGCCATGGGCTGGCGACGCAAGGAGCCGGACGGGCGAGGCGGCGGACGGCGCGACGAGCAGGCCCGACATGCTGGCGCTCGGTGACAAAGACCGCCGCAGAATCGACAAGTGTGGCGTCAAGGGAGGCCGCGATGGCGTCCTCGGCCGCGGTCGCGGCATGGGATCCAGACCTCGGCGTCGCTGCCGCTGTTGGCGCGGCCGCCCAGGTCGCTCCGCTGTGGCGCAATCTCCCATCTCGCAGGAGCTTGTCGGCCGTGATTGGCGTGAACTGAAATGCTCCGGAAGTATATTCCAAAAGAGAGTGCAAATACCAGGTTGCGACGGAATTATGATAATAAAGAGTTTCTCAAGTCTGCATGGAAAGTCGCGACTCCTTTTGCTCAGGCAACCCTAATATCCTGGTCCGGCCATCCAAGGCGCCATTGCCTCTCTACCAGCAGATGCCCGACCAGTCCTCGTGTCTACGGGTCCGTGTGCCGGGGGGCGTCCGTGATCCTCAGTGTGTCCAGTGAGGCCGCGAAGTGAAGTGGGTCCTATCCACACTGGTGATCTGGCGCGTGCGTGTGTCGACGAGCACCTGGCGAACGTGAACTGGTCGAACGATGTGGATACAATACGCTAGCCCAGTGCCAGTCGATCACAGGTGTGAATGCACTCCGAGTCCAATTCAATGGATTCAATGGCTTATGCGCGTCTTTCTCCGGGACGATCGCACAAGGGCACGGCTCTTGTGCTCGGGACGGCTGCTTCTAAGGTGACACTTCCCTCAAACGCTCGACGGCTGCTCGTGCACAGCCTAACCTGCTGACCACGTCAATATACAATGATCTTTGTGGCTCGCTGCAATGTAATGGCTTCGGAAGACGCGGGGCTGAGTGCACCACGGATGTAATCCTCGAATCGACTCGGCATCTTCCTGCATCTGTCGGTGGGACCACCAGCTGGGCGACACGCTTTGATGCTGCTGCACCGCTGTCCGCCCTTCTCCATCTGATGAGCGCAGTGCTCGGCCACAAGCCTGCAAATCGTCGGAGAAGTGGATGTGTCTGGCGTGGACAGCGACGCCACGCCTCCCTTTCGCTGCATCCTCAGCGACAGCACAACTGACGAGTCATGACGATGCCATTCGTGACACGGCCAATTTGCTGTTCAACAAATCATTTCGAGGGGATTTGCCATCAACCGCATGCCTGGAAGCAATCGATCCTTCGCGTGGATGCTTGCGCAGCACGCATTCAACACCTTATGGAATAGCAAAAGGCATTTCTGCTCTCTTATGAACTAAAGAGGCCGTTCGTTCGCAGCGCTCTCCTTCCCAATAAATACGCCACTACACACCTGCGGTCTACTCCAAGCAGTTGAGAGCGTTCAGCTCGTCGGCAACGCAGTGCTGGTTCGTTTGCCGCAGCTGGTCCACCTGCGCGCCAATGATGGATTGCTCGAGGCTCCGCATCTGCTTCCAGCGCTTCGAGACCTCATTTCGGAGCGACGCGTTCTCCTCTTCCACAGCCTGCAGCTCGGTCTGCTGCCGCTTGGCAACACCTTCCCAGAGCCGCCTCGCACCGCCGACCGTCTTGCTCTGCACAATCTTGCCAGCAACTTCGTCGAGGCTTGCATCCGAATCGCTGGAGCTGCCCGAGATCAGCTCGCGCTGGCGCTGACGCTCATGCAACTCGACCAGCTTTGCATTCAGCTCCTCGACTTGCTCCTTCAGGAGCGCGATCTCCTCCTTCTGGCGCTGGCTCTGTGACTTGCACTTGTTGGTCTTCCCGCCGTCGATGGAGCCCGAGCGGTGCTGCTTGGTGCTACGCTCGAGCTCAGGCGAGGAGCAGTCGGCGCACCGCGTGCGCTTCCGTGTCGACTTGAGCATCAACTCCTCAGGTGAGAAGGCGACGGCAGGGTCGCTTGGCGGCGGGAAGGCGAGGAGCTGGTTCAGCAGGTCGAGCTCGTCGGTCCCGAGCGCATCCGAGAGCGGTGAGCCCAAGGGACTGTCGTTGAAGACGCCCGCGTCGATGTTGTCGAGCAGCATGTGCGCGTCGGGCAGAAGGCTCTGGTCGACGAGGAGGCCGGACATATCGACGCCGGAGAGCATGGCTGTGTGTGTCAGGATGAAATTGGGCAATGGCCTCTGGTCGCGGCCGATCCGGGGCTCCCAGCGCCAATGACGACCGCGGGTCGCCCGTTGTCGGCCCTTGTGCACTCATAAGCGGGGCGGTGGTTGGATTTTTCTGCATGTGGCGCTGGCGATTCGGGGCATCTGACGCTGCGCAGCCTGCGGGGTTCACGAAGCCCAGGGCGTGTCGCGTCCTTCTCGGTTCCCCATCGTTGAAGAAGCTCCCGCATGTGGTGTCTGACCGCTCGACAGACTCTGTCTGACTGTCGAAGGAGGAAGCCACACGATTGGGCAAAGCCGGCTGTCGCCCGCCCCCTGTCCACCTGCTGTGCGATAAAATGACGACCCGCCAACAGCCAGCGCCGACGACTACTGATGCGTCCGCTCCTGCGTGTTTGTCGATTCGTTAGCGATGCCGGACGCTCGCAATCAACGGCCATTTCACGGCGTATTACATCGCACAGTCCCATCCGCTGGCCGATCCACCGGCTGGGGCGTTCGCGTGGAGGTATTACTTCATCGCAAACTGGCGCTGGTAATCTACCGACGCCAAGGCGAAAATGCTGTCCGACCAGTCGCAGCCCCGCCACCTGCCTGCGTTGTCCCCTGACTGACGACCGGTTTCTCCATCTCTCTCGCTATCTGCCGGTCTTTCGCTGCATCGGACACCAACTTTATGAAATGCTTCGCTCGAGTACAAAGCGGAAGCGTCCAACGGCGTCACCGCCCAGCAAAGAGCGCGGGTTGTTGCATATGATGCCACAAGCTTCTCCCAGACTGCCTATCCACGGCTCGAGCGAGCGGGCAGCTTTGGCGGAGGCTGCCGATGGATAGAGCCCGTTAAATCCGACCAGTCCGTCGGCTCCGCCATCGGTCGGACTCACAGCAGGCATCAAACCATGTGGTCACTCGATCTGGTTCCCAAAACAGATCAAATCACTCGCTTCGCTCGAAGATTCGGCATCCTGTCGTGTCCCCAACGCGTGTCCGCTGATTCAGACCGCCCAACATTGGACAGGACCGACCGCGGCAAAGCGATGCGTCCGGTCGGACAAAGCACCGCGACAGCGGTCGTCATCACTGCTCGGATGGAGCCACAAACGTCAACCAAATCCACGAGTTGCTTCTCGACAGTGACACTCGCTCGCACGAGCGTGAAACAAAGTCGATGGGTCGACAGTTCTTCCGTGTTCGTCTCCTGGCAAAAGAAAGACATGCACGCGGAGTCGACACTTGTTGACAGTGGCGTCATTACACTCCTCGATCGAGTAATTTGATCAATCAGCCAGGCATTCACTGTCCGAGCTGGCACCGTGCCGGTGTGCAGGAGGCTGTGAGCGCATAGCTTTAGGGCGAACAAGTGGGGCGGAGCGCACGCAGCAACCCGCAGCAATCAGGCTGCATACGTTCGTCAGAAAGCACAGAGAGTACACGAAGTCATGTATCTGTCTATCTATACCAGTGTCCCCGTGACGCCCTGCTTCTTTTCCCGGACAGCTTCGTCCAGCAGAAGGTTCTCGAGGGACTGGCTGCTCGAACTCAGGCTCTGGCTGTGCTCGCTTTTCAGCATCTCGACCATCTGAACAGCCTCTCGAGCATTGAGGTCGCTCGAGTCGGACTGGTCCCGGACGCACCACTCCATGCACGCCCGCATCGAACAGCCTTCCGTTCCATTGCGCAGCGTGCGAGTCACAATCTCGGTCCAGCCTCGCCCAACCAAGCGCGCTGGTGGCAGCATCAGGTCCGTCAGCTGCGGTAGAAGCACCAGCGACTCCCACGCGTAGACAGTCCGCCCCGGTAGTTGGTGCCGCTTCATCAGGAGGTACGTCTTGGCTTCGGGCGTGCCCGACTTGAGCGAAGGCCTGAAATGCGTTGGACGCATGTGCATCCTGCATGCCAGCATGTCATCTGCCATCGTGATTGCCTGCATCCACGTAATAGACCATTAGCCTTTTGTGTTCGTAAGGTTCTGCCACAGAAAAGGAGAATCGGCTCACCGCATCCGCTCGCACGCCAAACTGCAGTTTCCCGTTGCGAAGCGAGCGCCACATGACCTTGTCCACCATGGAAAGGCTGAACGGGTACACACCCGCATCCTTCGCCAAGGTGAACCGAGAGCTGCAAGCCTCTGAACGACTGTTGTGAGTTGGTGATAACCGCCACTGACAGTTCGAGTTGCCTTCACGCCACGGGGATGTTCGCTTTTCGATGCTGCTGGCGAGCTGCGAGAACAGGGCGAGGTCTTCATGAGAAGGCTCAGCCGTCAGCCACTGCGCCGGCGCCGGCAGTGCCACTTGTTTCAAGACCTGCGCGTTCAATCATCAGGCGCTCGTCCATTCCAACACCGCATCTCCGCCACGTCGAGCCGCTTACCTTTGACTTCCGAAGAAGTCGGCTGAGCCTCCGCACGTACTTGGAGTGCTCTCTCAGTTCGTCGCGCAGCTTGGCATTGGTCTCTTCTGCGCGCTTCTCCTCCTGCTGCTGCCGCCTGGTGATGCCCACCCACTTGCTGAGCGCCGTCGGTCCGTTGGCGGCGAGCGCGTCGCTGCCGCTCTGATCCAGCGAGGCGGGGTCCATGCCTCGCAGGCGCGCGATCTGTGCCTGCAGCTCGCTCGCCTGTTGTCGGAGGCGTGCGATCTCCTCGCGCTGTTTCTGGCTCGAGCTCTTCCCGGCGCGGACCCTCTTGGCTGTGGCCTTGCGCTCCTGCTCCTCATCCCGTCCTGGTTCGTCATGGCCGCGCTTTGCAGGCGTTGCCGGCGACCGTGTGTGAGTTACGGAGTCCGTGGAGCTGGAGGAGCTCTCAGCGCCGCCGTGGGTCGACGATGGGGTGCCGGGGCTGCTCAGTGGCCAGTGCACGGGCTCCAGCGGCATGCCCAGCAGCAGCAACTCGTCCAGGTCGTCCATGGCGGCGGCGGAGTCCGCAGCTGTGCTTGTCTCCGCCGGCAGCGATGATGGTGTTGCTGTCAGTGAGCGAATGAAAACGCCACTCTCCCGAAGTTCGCGCGTACCTTGTGACGTCCGCATGAGACTTTCGTGAATTTATGCTGTCGAATACAGATTACAGGTCGTTCTTTCGCGACGATGCCAGATGCTGGCACAGAATTGAGCTGGTCCGGTATCAGTGTTGTGTGCTGAGGCGTTCTCCTCACATGGTGGCTTGCTCTTATGGACGGGTGCCAGGTTGGTCGTGACAGATGAATATCAACGCGGTGATCGTCATATCGGTTCGAACAAATGCCCACGCATACATGGATTCCTCCCCATTGTCTGACCGTCTACGGTGTCGCATCGCCTTGCGAGTCAACGCACTCGCTTCCGAATACGCACGGCTTCATCCAGCAGGAGGTTCTCGAGCGACTGGTTGATCTTCTCGCGGCTTTGGTCGTGCTCCTTCATCAGCGTTTTCACGATCCGGGCAGTGACAATGTCCGCGCGTTCTTTTGTCTGCCCCCTGACTCGCCACTGTGTGTATGATCGCGTGGCGCACCCTTCCGTCCCGTTGCGCATGTGCCGTGGCACGGTCTCGCTCCACCCCCGACCAATGATCTGCACAGGCTGCGCGAGCGAATCATCGACAACTGGTAGAAATGCCAGCGTCTCCCAAGCATGGACCACTCGGTCTACTTGCTGGCACCGCTTCAGCACAAGATATGTCTTCATGCCTGGCACCTCCGATTCGCTCTTGCCCTTGGACTTCATAAACGCCGATCGCACATTGATCTGGCATGCGAGCATGTCCTCCGCCGGTGTGATAGTCTGCGCCGGAGCAAGACGCATCGATCCGTTTAGTGCCCCCATCAGCCGAGTGCTTCGAAAGAAAGACATACCGCATCAGCTCGCAGACCAAACTGCAGCTTTCCGTTGCGCATCGAGCGCCACGAAACCTCGTCCACCATGCGGTGGCTGAACGGGAGAAGAGTCGTATCCTTGGCTTCAGCAACGCGGTCGCCGAGAGCGTTCTGATAGTGTCGGTCGTGGTCTTCATCGCCACGGGACAAGATATGCCACCGACGTCCCATCATGTCGTCGAACTGAGGAAGCACCTGCTCTTCGACGCTCCTGGCGAGGCTGACGAAGATCGCGTGGTCCTCGTGTGACGGAGTTTGCGCCAACCACGCCGCCTGCGCCGGCAGCGTCCCGACACTCCAATCCTGTGCAATTGAGCTGTGAGTTCCATTGAAGATAGTAGTAGGGCCGCATTTGACGAGACCTCTCACCGCTGCTTTCCGTAGGACCCGGTCCAGCCTCTGAACAAACTTGGCGTGTGTCACGAGAGCGCCGCGAAGCTTGGCGTTCGTCTCTTTCACGCGCTTCTCCTCGTCTTGCTGCCGCTTGGCAACGTCCAGCCACATACTGTGTGTGTTCGCGGTATTGATTGTCATCGAGGCACTAGAGCCGTCGCTCGTCAACGCGGTGTCCATGCCTCGGAGGCGCGAAGCCAGAGTCTGGAGCTCTGCCGCCTGCTGGCGGAGGAGCGCGATCTGCTCCTTTTGTCGCTGGCTCGAGCTCTTCCCACGTTTGGCCTTCTTTGACGGTGGCTGGTCCGCGTGTTCTCGGTCTTCAAGCCTCTGCAGCTTTGTCAGCACCTGGCATGGCTCGGGTCGCCGGCAGTCGCTGGCGTTGGCCGATTCCGCGTCATGCAGCGCCGTCGGCGTCGACTGCTGCGGGATCTCGTCGCCTTGGGATTGCACCAGCGCAGCGCCTTCGAGCGGCAGCGCGGTGGGGACACTCAGCAGCCACTGGTCCAGCTCCAGCAGCGAGAGCGCGTCCATGTCGTCTATGGCGGCGGCGACTTGCTTTTCCTTCCCTGTGGAGGTCCCCAATGCTGTTCAGACTCAAGGTTTACGCCACGAAACGGCCAGTGGGCTCGCTCCATCTAAGTTCGCGCGCACCTAATCAAGCCATACTCTTATCCGGTATAAATCGTTTTCTAAAGTTGAATGATACAAGATTAGAGTGTCACTTGTTGAAGCTGCATGGCCTTCCCTCCCTCTATTTGGCGACCTGCTTGATCGACGCATTCAATTCGAGGCTGGCGTCGAGAAGCATGCTCTCGACCGCACGGTGCGTTGACGCCTGCTTCTCGCGGCTGGCGGCCAGGATGAGCTCGGTGAGCATGGTGATCTCCCGGTGACGGCGCTGAGCTGACTGCTGCGACTTGGGCGTCTCCTGGCCGGCCGAGGGCTCCAAAATGGTCAGCACGGACGACACGAGTCCCTGCATGACTGTCCCGACAGTTCCGTCGCGTAGCACAGCTGGGAAAACGCGTCCCCAGCCTTGGTTGACGACCTGGAGCGGGGGGAACTCGGCGATCGTCACCTCCGACATAACGATGGCTGCTTCGGTCAGGATCTCGACCGAGTCGACGCCAACGAAGCGCTTCACCGCTCGGTATATCGTCACCGGGCCGGCTAACAACAGCGGTCGTGACACGACTGACCTGGTCAGTATGATGTCGGGGGAGTGCTTGACGACCGTGGTAGGGTAGCTGTGCACAGGGAATTTGCCCTGGCACAGCAACCGCCAGAGCGCGTCGCTCGCCAGTTGAAAGTCGAAAGGCAGCTCCTTTGTGTGCTTGCTGTCCACGGAGATGCCTTCGTTCGTGGCGAAGTTCAGTTTGACCTCATTGGCCGTCCTACACGCCCTGTCGATCCCGTTGCTATCAAGAACCGAGTCCAAGAGCGAGCGCCGCGTGTCGATGCTGCCCAGTAGTTCGTCAAATAGCTCGTCATCGGTTCTCGCAAGCGGCTTGCTCCGCTGCCAGTGCTGCTCTTGTAGGTGCTCCCAGACCTGATGCCAGTAAATGCAATTGCGCCAGGCAGTGAGTAGGACGACTTGGACTCGACCTGACTGACCATTCCAACTCACCTTTGGTTTGCGCAGCAGTTCCTGCAGACTCTGCGCCAGATGGAGCTGGCCCTCGAGCATCGCCCGCAACTTGTCCCGCTCCCCTTCGGCGTGTCTTGTTGCCTCTCGCTGTCGCTCGGCGATGTCTCTCCACAGGTCGCCGCTCTCGTGACTGCTGTCAGGTGATCTTACAGCTGCATCCGGCGACCGGTTGCTCCGCAGTTCGCCCATCTTCGCCTCGAGCTCTTTCACCTTGGCGCGCAGGTACGCGAGCTCTTCTTTCTGGCGCTGCGTCGAGCTCTTGGGCTTCGGTCGCTCCAGCGGAGGCCTGGGGATGCTCGGCGCCGGGCGAATCGTCCGGAGCACTGGCTTCCCGTCGCTGACGGGCTCCGACGGAGCCTCTGCGGGCGGTACCGGCTCCAGCAACTCTATCCCAAGCGTTGACGCCGAGCCTGTGCTCTCGGTCTTGTCGCCGTCAGAGCACAGCGGCGCTGGCAAGACGAGCAGAAGCGCGTCGTCGCACTCGTCCAGCCACTCGTCCAGGTCGGCGAAGAAGTCGAGCGAAACGCCCACGGACTCGCCCCCGCCGCTGGCGCTGGCGGTGCAAACGCCCTCGTCGACGGCCCCGGCGCCGTCAGCAGCCTGCTGTTCGTCCCGCCGGCGCCGCTTGCTCGCGTCAAGGCGGCCAAGGCGGTCGCTCGCCTCCCGCCTCACCATGCTTCGTTCGTTGGGTTATGCCGCAGCAGATCGTGTGTAACCCGCACTGCAGCTACTTGATTACGCCGTCTCCGGTGCCTCCTTCTTGGCTGCAGCGCCGTCCCCGACGCCCCTGTCCACGCACAGACCCGCAGGGGAGGCTGAAGACGCGGCGGGCTCGTCCAGCAGCGCCGCGTACTCGTCGATGAACGACTGCATGGCCACCAGAGCCGCCAGGTCCTCCGGCGCCAGCACATCGATCGGCATATTCCTGTGGTGCAGGATTGTGGTGATGACCTCTCTCATCAACACCTTACGTCGTCTTGTACAGGGTAAAACGGCTGTATCATCCGGAATAACAGCGACTATAAACGATCTAATACAGCATAACACTCGTCACAGCGTCACAGACTGACGCACGGGTCGGTGAACAAATCTCGGGTGGCCCCGATGACAGCTCGCTGTCGCCAACACCTTGTCGCCGGCACCCAATTCCAGCTTGCTGATTGGCATGACCCTGATAAAAATGCTCTAATGAGGTCGCTGCCCGAGCCATGGACTTGAACATGCTGGTGGAGGGAGACCCGAACGCCTGGCCGGGCTTGGAGCCCTCGCTCACTCGG
>JAADYB010000945.1:0-11028 GCA_023338075.1 Phytopythium litorale | reverse complement strand
ATCGACTGCTGATTTTGTTGCCGACCGCAGACGCAAGTGACCCGATCCATGAGTGGAAGCAAAGATGGAAGACAGAGCAGGAGCAACACAAGATGCAGAGCGTGGCGACGACTCTCGATGGTGTCGGTGGTGATGACTCAGATGACTCAGTGGCGCTTGTGACTATCCGCGAAGACGACGCAGAAGTGGTGGATCCCCATGCAAAACCATCTGCTTCCGATCACGGCGATTCCGGGCTGACACCAGAAGAGGAAGAAGCTGCGGTGCTGATCCAGTTTGAGGCCACCAAGCGGCGCGGTGCGTACACATCAGAAGAGTTGAAGGCTCTTCAAGCGACTCGAACTCGTTTGGGAAGTCAGATTCACTCGGCGGTCGTGCCCGAGTGGTTCATTCCACCGTATGAGGTAGCCGTGGGACCGCTTGTATGGTATAAAAATCATAGCGAAGGTGTACCACAAGTTGTACGTGGCGACTTAGTCATCGTTTGTCATGGTGAAACTGAAGACAATCCTCGAACTTGCCCAGGTCCGTCGAAATTTGTGCCGATGGATAAGTTTTTTTTCAGCGTCACTTCCGGCTCGACGAAATGATCTGCTTCCCGCTGTGATCAAGACTGCTAGCCGAGCTTCGCAGATGAAAAAACATACTTCAACCACTCGATCGACTTTTCCGTCCCGATAGTATGTCGATTGTTTTTCGATTCCAACCTCAATGAATCGTTTTTCGCACTGACAATGGGGATGCAAGTTTGAGCCGCTCAGCTTATCGGCTAAAACAACATTGACTTGTTGAGTAGTATGTCGAGACTGGTGACAACGACGAACGGATCAAGGGGGAGGTACTATGGCTCCTCTCCTAGTTGTGGATCAAAAAGGGTTTTTTCTATCGACTTGGGACCTGTAGCCGCTAGTGCAACCAGTTGAATTTTCTGGAGCGGCCCTAACCGAGATAGAGCAACGATCGCATCTTGTGAAACGATCTATGCACTTGGTGCGTGTCTTCTCTGCGACGGCGGATTGCACATCGAATTCGTATTGACTATCGTCGCGAACGGCTGCACGCAAACTTCGCCATTGAGCGAGGTGGGGCAAAGGGTGACACACGATCGTGCATGCATCCGGATTGATTAGTTGCATGGCAGTGACATTGGTGTTTGGTTCAAGCAGCTTCAATTCCTGATCCGACGGGAGCAGTCACTTTTGGGACCAGGTTCTCGATCCTAAAGCAATAGAGCGTGAAGTGAAATTGAACTCCAGAGATTACGATGCAGTCGTACAATCCTCTTATCGATCCAACGCATTCAACGCTCAGTTTGTCAAAGTTACCGAGCATCACAGCTATGATAACCGGTGCTTCAGAAGTCACAGCGGCAGTTCGAGCTGTACACCAGAGTGTCGAGCGTCAAGCGGCTTGGACCTTGCAACTCTTATTTGCAGTCATGCTCTCTCAATCTCCAGCGCGTATTCTCATGTGTCCACGGTGCCACTCGTCCCAGTCAACTTGTGCTACTTGCCACTCCGCAGTTTGGTCCGCCGCTCTTACTGCTGTTGTGTGCTTTCGTGCCGTGGAAGCGAGAACCTGGCCCCAAAGGCGACTGTGTCCCATCGGATCAGGATCTGGTATAGCATCTTGAACCAAACACCAGTATCGCTTCCGAGCAGCGGTATGCGGCTGGACGCGCGCACAATTGTGTGCTCACCCTTTGCACCGCTTCGCTCAAGTTGAACCCTGCTCAAAGCAGAAGCTCGCGTGGTAAGTCGAGGTCCTCTGCCTTGGCAAAGTCAACACGTACCAAGTATATTGTTCGTTCCACACGATGTGCTCGTTGCTCGACATCGGTTGAGGATGCTCCAGAAACTTCAACCGGCCACCCCCCAGGCTGTGGATGACTTGAAGAAGACCAGTCTCCGTCCGCACTTGAGTGAGGAAATCTTCACTTTGATCCGCTCGCCGCCGACGCCGGTCTCGACATACTCATTCAACAAGACAACGTTGTTGCTGTCGATGGCCTGCACGACTCGGACCTGCATCTGCAACGCTGATGCGAAGATCGATCCACCGAGCGAAGAAGTCGATCGAGCGGTTGAAGTACGTCTTCTTAATCGAGAAGCTCAGGACGAGGTCTTCAATGCGGCGAGTCGCGCTCCAGCCACAAATTGATTCATTGAGCCGCGAGTGGCGCTGCAGAAACGCCGCGCGCATCTCCAGTCCCACTTCACGGAGCTGATCACACTCGGGAACCGCCAGCGGTTGAACCACGATGAATGACGACTCCATCGCCACGTACAGCTTGTGGTGCATCGCCACCAGATTACTCACGTGCCGCCAGCGGTCGCATGACTCGATGAACTGCCGACGCAGCTGAGCGCGCTCCCGTTGTAGCTGTTGCTTCAAGCTGGATGCCTGGCGAAGGTTGTCAATCAAATCTTCGCGAGTCGTTCCGGGCGTCAGCGGCAAGACTGTTGTCTGCAAACGCTCATTGATGTCTTCGGCGTGTTGGTCTGGACCCGATAGTTTGCGCACCACCGACTCGAGTGCGGCGGCCTCGTCCTTCAGACGTTTGAGTGTAGCCTGTGAGTAGTGCAGCACAGTTTGCCAAACGGTCAGGTGATGCTGCTCGCCTTTGTCCAAGTCCAGCAGAAGGAGGCTTGCGGATGTCCGCAGACCTTAATGCCAAAGACTGATGCACGTACGATGCGGTTGCGGTATCGGTTGCGGTACTTCTCGCGCTGTTTCTCTGCTCGCGTCGGCACCGAGGTTGTAGAAGGTTGGCGCGCATCGTCACCTTCTTGGAGCGTTAGACGTCTAGCAAGGTCTGATCTCGGAGAGGTATCGCCCAGGAGAGCTCGCAGGTGCACGAGGTCTTCCGGGTCGAACGGACCAGGCTGGTCGTGGAGCGGGTCCGGCATCATCAGTCGCTGTTGTGGGTTGATACTGTCCATATTCTTCGATTGACGCGCGTTCTCCCTGGCGCTCGAGGACGAACTTTGTCACGGGGCGAACCCCTGGCAAACCCCCTGGCGACACGTTGGAGTTTGATTGATTAATTTGATTGCGAGAGAGTCACAAGTGACTGGCGCTGGGGATTTGAATCTCACCAGAGCTGAACACTTCGTTCAAGCAACTTGTCATGAACAACTGTGAAAATATTCGGCGAAGTATACCGCTTTTGCGAAGTTTTACAAAGTAACAAACCAGCATTTGACGGAGAAACCTTAGGTTAGACGTCAGAGTTTGCCTCAGATGGCAATTCCAATGATCTGCCGTCGTCCCCGTGCACATTCTTCGACTCAGACCCGGTGGACACCTTAAATCCTCTATGGCATTTGGACCACTGCAAGTGTGCAAGGCACGGGTGCTCAGTTTCTGCTCGTTTTGCTGTTCGAACGCGCGGGTCGCTATCTGAGCGCTTATCCCTTGAGCCCAGTTCTCCCTTGGTCGGCTCCATTGACGTCATATAGCTGACCTCGAGAACGATATCAGCCTATGAGGATGGAAATGTCCGTGTCCGTCTGGGCTATTCAATACGCAGGATGTCGCAACTGAGCGCGCCTCTGGACGCCGCGCCGCCTTTCGCAACGACGGTGACAGTGAATTGTGAGAAGCAGTCGCGTCTCGCGAGGATACGGCGAGAAAAATTGCCTCTGGTACCGCACACGTATCATACGTGCTTCGAATCAGGAATGTGCTCCAAGCAATCGCCTTGCGCAATCCATCTGGCCACAGATGCGGAAACTACATTACAGGAAAACCTACAACAGCTGCAAGACGAGTTCTCAAAGCTCGAGTCGACTCTAGGTGAGCTGACGTCGCAGGTCCACAATCGCAACGAGATTGGTTCATGGTAGCCTGCTGACGACTCCAGAAAAGAAACTTCATGAGACGATCATGATCGTCCGCAGGGTGCTCACGCTCAGGTGCCTGCATCAACGTAAGCGAGCACATCTGCGTCCACAGTTCGTTGATCGGTGCGATCGCTCGCGTCTTGTGCGCGATCTCGTGCTGGCACATCATAGTCTTTACGGGATGCCACAATCTTCGTTCGTGCGTGTAAAGTCGTTGTCCATTGCGAAATGTGATGAGGTTTGTACGTACGCGATTGTGGCGCAAAAGCTGCTTCCCGCAAAGGAGAAGCTCTACGATTTCTCCGAGACGGCCTGCGGGTGGGATGTGCACCACCAATCTGTTGAGGGCCACGCTCAGATATGCGCCTTCAAGATGACCTACTGCAACGTGTCCGTGGACAACTGTGCTCGATTGTATGGCGACTCATGTCCGACCCCGACATCTGGCGCTTGGTCTACACCTCATTCCTCGTGATACATGTCCGAGTCATTCAAGAGGTCGACAGCAACAACCTCATCATCCTCTAAGAGTACGTCGAGGTGAGTAAAGACGGCAAGCGCATCAACGCAAAACTGGCGCACTTGCTGTCGTGTCGACGGGACAGACACATCCATATGCAACTCGAACATGGTTCGGCCTTTGCGTCGATAGTATAGAGTACTTGGGTCACCAGCACCCGATAGCAGATGACGAGCGCAACGTCTGGACTGACCAATTTGCTTGATACTTCTCGCCGCATTGAGCTGTTGATAGATACAACACAACTTATAGAATCTGACTGCTCTGGTTTCTCTGTGTGCCGTTCTGGTCGTTCCACACAATTCGGTCGCTGGAAAATCCCGGATGCAACTCGAGATACTCGACTCGGTCGCTTTCAATGGCCCGGAGGGCTTGCAAATAGCCGCTCTTGGTCGATCGCCGAGACAGCAAGCACAATGTTGTAACGCGTTCGCCGTTGGCGAGAGCCTCAAGGTACTCTTGAGGCACCACACTCACAATATTGTTGCTGTCAACTTGCCCGATAATGCTTATTTGCATCTCGAGTGAGGAAGGAAAGAATGAGCGCGAGATTTCAGTGTTGAAGCACAACCGCTACACCTCGTTGCCGACGAACTCGGATGAATTGTTTTGGTAGGTTTTGCTGACCCCGAAGCTGAGCTGGCAGTTGCCGCCCAAGAGCGGTGCATGCTGAACCCCCAGATCGCTTGATTGAGCTGATAATTCTTCTCTTTCGCGAGAAACGCATTGTACATCTCCATCGCCAATTGAAATACCGCATCACACATCGCTTGACCATGACAAACGAGGACCGCGTCGCCACGGACACGTTGTGGTGCATCGCCTGGTTGCGCACGCGTCGGTCAATGTGAATGAGGAAATTAAACTGTCAGGGACCAGCTGGAATTTTTGGTGCATCCACAGTCAGAATCCAGCAACAAGCGCATCGTGTGGGATGATGATACTGAACAGATCCTTGCATTGTGACGCATTTCTGTTGTGATCACCGATGGACAGGTTGCGATTTGAGCGCGAGCACCAGATTATGCACGTAAATATGACATGTCTGCTGATCGTCAACAAAACTGACCTTTGGATGAAGCAGCAGTGGAGGTTGGATCGAATCTGTCAAAGCATCTCCACTCATCGCACCACAAAAAGGTCAAGAGAGCCCTGATGGTGCTCGCTGAAGATGGACTCGCTGAAGATGGGCAAATCATGGGCCAACGATATCAGATCGCTACGGTGACGTGTTGGCCGCGTGGAAGTTGGGCACAAAGCCTTCAGTGATGATATGCCTCAACGAACATGGAGAGAACGGGACATATCGTTGGCTTTCGGACTCCGAACTCAGCCCAGACCCATTTATCAAAGTGCCAGCACTTCGAACAGCATCGCCCCAGTTCGTGTGTTGCATTCTCGAGAACACGGGAGAGCACGCATCCATTGATGAACATGGACAACCTGGACGCGCCGCGACTGATGACGGCGGACCCGATCCACGACCAGCCTGCTCGGTTCGACCCGGAAGACCTCGTGCATCTACGTGCTCTTCTTGGCGACGCCTCGCCACGACCAAGCGCGGCCGAGCACTCAACGATCCGACAAGATGCCCGTCAGCCAGAAGCAGCCACAGCGCTGACGAGAGAGGAGAAGCAGCGCGAGAAGTATCGCCATCGCTACCGCCACCGCATCGTACGTTTATCCATCCATCATTGCTCGCATCCGACATTGTTTCTTGACGAACCGCTTTGCACAACTCGTAGACAAAGATCAGTCGCCTGAAGGACGAGGTCGCAGCGCTCGAGGCAACTGTGCGCAAGCTCTCAAATGGAGCCGAAGAGGTCGAGGACGGCAATGGATTCTCTCTGCCAATCGACTTGCCGCTGACGCCCGGAACAACGCGGGAAGCAATGATCGGCAACCTTCACCAGGCGTCCAGCTTGAAGCAACAGCTACAACGGGAGCGCGCTCAGCTGCGTCAGCAGTTCATCGAGTCGTGCGACCGCTGGCGACACATCAAGAACCTGGTGGTGATGCACCACAAGCTGTACGTGGCAACGGAGTCGTCGTTCGCCATGGTTGAACCGCTGGCGATCCCCGAATGTGCCCAGATTCGTGAAATGGGACTCAAGATGCGCGCAGCGTTCCTCCAGCGTCACTCGCAACTCAACGAGTCGATTTGTGGCTGGAGCGCGGCTCGCTGCATGGAAGATCGCGTCCTCCAGTACTCGATCAAGAAGACGTACTTCAACCGCTCGGTCGATTTCTTCGCCCCGATCGCATGGCGATTGTACTCCGACCCCAATCTGAATCGATCGATGTATTCAGCGGCGTTAGAAATGCAAGTCCGAGTGGTCCAGCTTATCGACAGAAACAGCATCGTCATGTTGAATGAGTACGTCGAGACCGGTGTCGACGGCGAGCGGATCAAGGTGAAGATACTATGGCTCCTGACCCAAGCTTGGACGGAAAGCGGCTACCTTATTGGCATCCACAACCTCGGTGGAGAGCGGCTGAAGTGTTTGGAACATCCTCAACCGATGTCGAGCAACGAGCGCATCGTGTGGAACGACGCCTATTTCAGTTGGTACGTGCCTCCTTCACTGCCTATGCAGAGGGGTTTTCGATTCCCTATTTACATATTTACTAATGAAACGGGCTGCTGCAAACAGGGTCCACTATGAGCGAGGTGGAGCAAAGGGTGAGCACACGATCATACATGTGTCCGGATGCATTCGACCACATGGCAAGGAGATTGGTTTTTGGTACAAGCAGTTTTATCCAGTCCTGATCAGATGGGACACAATCGCTCTTGGCGCCAGGTTCTCAATCCCAAAGCAATAGAACGCGCGACAGCATAGTTTCCAGGAAGTACACCTCAAGGCATAATCAGATAATCATGCAAATCTTGTGATTCGTACCAGCAGGACGAAAACAATCCGGAAGTGTGTACCTGGCCCAGAAAGCGACGGCGTCCTATCATATCAACATCCGAGCAAGGTGGGTAAGCGATTGTGAGTTACTTTGAAGAGCGCAGTTGTTCACAATGACTAAGATGAATGAGGTATCTCTGTAGATCGTGACACAACCAGCTGTACGGGCGAAGACGACTTCGCGTTTTGACCCGGCTTGCTCCATATGCAGTTTGCTTAGCATTCGAATTCACAGAGAGATCAGAGCAGTCGGATCCTCTAAGTTGTGTTGCAACTTTGAACACTTCAGTGTGGTGAGGTACCAGGCGTTGTCGGTCAAGGGAATGTGGTCGCCATCAGATGCTGCCTGCGGGTGACCCAAAAGCTCTATGGGGCATGTGCAGAGGATGAACACTGTATGAGTTACACGTGACCGTGCTCGGTTCATCGATGCGACAGCAAGTGCAGCATTTTTCGTTGATGCGCTCACCAGCGTTGACAATCTTAACGTACTCCTGGAGGATGATATGACTGTTGCTCTCGACCACTTCAATATATCGGACTTGCATCCCACGCAATGGTGTGTCGACTGCGCGTCAGAGATCGGCTGCTAGACATGAGCTGTCACACAATCGGAGTGCAGAAGTCTACGGAGACGATGTAGTAGGTCTTATTGGAGGCGCAGTCGTGAGCGCGACCCTCAACAGATCTGTGCACATTCCAACTAATGACCGTCTCGAAGAAATCGGAGAGTTTCTCCGTTGCGAGAAGCGGCGTCTGCGCCTCAATCGCGCACGCGCAAACCGCTTCACATGTTGCAAAAAATGGACAGCAAATTGACAAGCACGAACGCTGCACCAACACGAGGCGGCGCACAAGACGCACGGAACGCAAGACGTGCAACTTTGACTCGGAGCTGTTGCAGTTTCTCCAACAGTGGAGTCGTCGATGCGATATATTGAAGCACATATTGGGCTCGACGCCCGTTCGACCCATGTCTGAAACCGGCGATGATATTTATGGAGCACCCGGAGAGATTGATCGAGACTGCTTATCTCTATTCGTGGCCCTCGATGCTTGAAATGGCGGCACAACACCAAGAAGAACACTTCGTTGCGCGAGATCGTCGGCATCGCTCAGCGATCACTGTCGGCTCCCCAATCACGAAGTCGAGAACTGCATGCCGAATTTTTTGATCTCGATAGACAATACTCGACAAGTGCCTGGAAGCCCCTCCGCTCTCGTTCTTCGTAAGTTCAATGAGATGCCAGTCTTCTTTGGTCAACACTTTGATGCCACGCATCACCTTCGTCGTTACACAATCCAGTGCTTCGAACAGAACAGCGGACTCGAATGGAAACCCGTCTGAGACAGGCATCTGGGCATCGTTGCACATCCTGAACAAAGTCTTCGCGCCTCGCTAAACGCTTGGCGAACGAATCCATCTCCACTTGTTTCTGACACTCGCATAGCATTCGATCGGTATCCTGATCGGTGCAGAGTTGCGAGCCCGGGATGAATTCGCCCATCGCTATCGTGCTGCTAGCCGAGCGATCGGTGCGGGAATCCATTCCACACCTCAACAAACTCAACAGCGCCTACTGGAGACGTGCACGTCCACCAGCGCAGCTTCGACTTGGCCGGTGACGTTCTCACTCTACAACTTCCGACCTTTCCAACACTCTGAACACTCCCCAGCATGAACATGTGCAAAACCTGCCGATCCAAGACGCCCGGTCGCCATTTCTGCACCAAATGCGGCGCCGCATTCCAGACGAGCCCGCCGATTGTTGTGCCACCCGCAGGCCAGACGAACAAGTATCCGCCGATCCTGCGGGCCATGACGCGATCGCGGTCCATGGGCAGCGAGCCCAGCTTCCTGCTGGCTTCAAGTGACAAGCGATCGCCATTCTCTGTCGAATACTTGCGGGCGAACGACGGTAGCAGCAGGCAACTCCTCCAGTGCGTGAAATCAGAGAAGAACATCCGCAGCGCCGATACATCAGCGGATGGTGTGAAACGCGTCCGCTTCTCCGAGGAACCGCAACACCGACAGCTAGAGGACTCCGTCGTCTATGGCAGCAGACTGTCACTATTCAAGGGACACTACGCAGACCACCCGAGCTGCGATTTGTGTTTCGTCAATTTTGACGTCACCCGGCGTCGTCGGCAGTGGTGCGTCCCGCCTTCCTTGAACCGTTCACTTGCTCTTGGTGCCACTGACACTCGCTCTGGTTCGACGCCAACCTTATAGTCGCTCATGCGGACTGTTTATCTGCTCGAGATGCTCGCCGCAGCGGATGCTGATCCCACAGGGCGAGCAGATCTACGGCGTCCGAGGCTACCGACCGGCTGAACCTCAGCTCGTGTGCTCCGACTGCGTGTTGCTGCTGGCTCCCGTTCAGGACGAGCTCATCGCTCGTGTCGCTCCCGCACACCAACCCATCATCAAACCCATTTTCGCGACAAAGAAGGCAGGCCCGAGCTTCATCGTCCCATTCTCGGCGACTCTCGAGAAGGAGTGCCGCGTTGCTGCCGAGATCCTGGGCAACTTCTTCCACTTTGACAGCACCCTTCCAAGCGACCGAGCGATCCCCATTTCGATGCTTGAGAAGGCGCAAGGAATCGCAGTCATGACGGTCGTCCGGGTAGGATTCCTCGTCACTGGCACTGTCGGCACGGGACTGGTGATCGCCCGACTGCCGTGCGGATCCTGGTCCGCGCCGTCTGCCATCGGTACAGTTGGGCTCGGCGGAGGCATCGAAGCCGGCGGTGAGCTCATCGAAGTCATGATCATCCTTGGCTCCACAGCTGCTGTGAAGGTCTTTCACGCTCCTCAAGTCAACCTCGGCGCTGGTTTGGACGTGACCGTCGGTCTCTACGGCCGATCAGCCGCCGCGGCTGCCGCGATGAGTACGACTGGGCTGAACGCCAACTACAGCTACTCGATGAGCAAGGGGCTGTTCGCGGGCATCTCGCTTCAGGGGTCGGTCATCGCGACCCGGAAGAGCATGAACCGCAAGTTCTACGTGCGGGACCACACACCGAGTGACTTGCTGAACGGTTTGATCGAGCAACCCGCGGCCGCCAAGCCGCTGTACGACGCGCTGGATGTGTTGACCAAGGGCGTCGAGGAGCATGTTGCTATGCACGAGGAAATCTCGGACATGATGGGAGCGTGCCGTGCCTGTCCGTGTGTCAGGCACATGGCGCACAAGCGTCAGATCTGGAACAAGAAGTGCAAGGCGTGTGGCCATGCCCACTAATGTAGCAGAAGAGGGAGAGAAAAGAATGATGCATGATGCCGTCCATACCTGAAAAGAAGCGCTGCTACACAATACACACACCGTTCTCACCCGACAGTTGGTTCGAACGCGGCGTACGGAGAGAATCGGCGGCGAAACGTGTCCAGAAGCTGCACGACGACCGTCATGTCAACGCGCTCACTCGGGTCGAAGCAGGTCATGCGCCTCACCAAGTCCCACTCGTCGTCTTGAAAACCTTCCGGTCGATCCGGCACGCGTCCGTTCTTGACGTAGTACTTGACAACCGCGTCGGGAAGAGAACTTCCCCACGGAAACTGCCCAGACCTCGCTTCAATGATGCACATCGCGAACGAGTACACGTCGGACGCGAAGGTCGGATGCGAGCCACTCAAGCACTCGGGTGCCTTCCATCGATACGCGCCTTGTGCGCCACCACCGATCTCAGACGCGTCCTCTGCATCTTGAGTACGACCAAACACGCTAAGCCCAAAGTCCGTGAGCTT
>JAADYB010000944.1:0-11034 GCA_023338075.1 Phytopythium litorale | reverse complement strand
GGCAACAGCGATCGACATACGAACGTCCAGCGTCTCGTTCACGTGTAAACTTGCAGGAATGTCGCACTGCTTTTCTTGCGGTTGTGCTTGGTGTGTTGTTTGGTTGGCTAGATCGTTTTTTTGGTCAGCGACTGTATGAAGGGCTTCTCGAAGCGAGATGCGGATGATCTGGTCGACCTCTCGCTGGGTCGCTGAGAAGAAGCTAGGATCCAGCTGAGACTCATCTGTAGACAGCAAAATACCCTGTTGTCCGCTCGCGGATGCTGTGTTTAGAACCGGTACCTTGAGTGGGAGCTCAGCGCGGTGGATGTCAGCGCTGGAAGAGTGCATAGCACTCTTTGCTGGAGGCTGACTGGTACATTCGATATTCAGCTGCGTTAGGATCCTGCAAACGGCGATTGATATGACCTCTTCCACAGCCTGGTGGATAGCAGGTACAACGTCACTCTCCACTCCTCCGTCAATCGATGCAGACGTCGTAGCTGGTTCTTGATGCCCCTTGGACAACTCAAGGCGTGAGTTTCTGTCACCGGCACGTTGGCTGCCGTCCGAACCACTTCTTTCACCGGATACCGAATTGTTTGGTGGATTTGCGTGCACCAGCACACGGGTAGACTGCTCCATCGCCGTTGCAATAATGGTGCCGATAGCCCAGCGAGCAGCAAATACAATTTCAACAGGAAGCAGCTTGAATTTGGGAGCTTCGTCGAGTGTATCTGGCTGCCCGGATCCTTCTGCTAAGTGGGCTGGCAATTCAGGAACTGAAGACTGGTTGTCGCCAACAAGACTGCGAATCACACGGTCGATCGCGAGTGACAGCACCTTAGTGACTGTCTGGGTAGTAGAAGAAGTCCTCCCAGCGCTCCCGGCTATCCAACCTTCGCCGATCGAGTTTCCATCGCGTGAAGATGCTGACAAATGCGACGATAAATCAGTCACCGCCGCCGAGCCAGGATTCTTCAAGTCACGCAGCACCACTTTCAAGGCTTCAGCGATCATGCTTGACACTTTTCGGCGTGCCATGGCTGCAATGCTCGCTCGAGACTCGACCACTGCGGCCTCAGCCATCATCTGTGCTGTTTGACGGGTTTCAAGACCAACAATAGCGTCAACAACACCAAGTCTCGAAAACGCCCGTGCAACGATTTGAGTGGCACCCAAAGACGTCGCCAGCAGTTCGCAATTGACTTCGGAAGCATCTTGTGCTTCCGTATCTTGGCAGGTCGCAGCCCTCGCATCTTGAACTGAGCCCTCAGCAATCATTGAAACAGTTGGTTGCTGAAGGAGGGCACTAGCATCCTCACTCGTCTTCATCGCGTTGCCTGTGGTATGTCCCACGCCACAACCAGTGCCATCCTCACGTCGCAAGATTGGTGCGACGGAAACATTCTCTTCGCGATCAACCTCGTCGTCGCTCTTGGGATATTCGACTGTGTCCCAGCCTTCTTGAATGCTGTCGATGTTGGCGCCATGGTACCGCTCTTCATCAACCGCCTTAAAGCCCGTGGTTTCGACCTCAGTTGCATCGGAATTTGGTTGTATCTCTGATATCACGGTGCTTCCCTCAGCAAAAGCAGCCACTTCAAAGGCTATCAGCGGCGGAGCGGACTCGGTGGTGTCTTCATCTGCGCCAAAATCAATCTGTTCTTGGACGTCTACAAAATCGTCAGCGCAAGAGGGGCATCCACCCGAGGTCCAGGTTTCCTCCGCAACAGGAAGAATGTCCTCCGAGATTGTTGGTGCTTCCTCTTCGTCTGGCCCATCAGCATCGATATCTGCAATTGCCTTGCTTCGATTGAGATCAACTGGGCTGGCGATGTCTTCGGCAATAACTTCTTCTGGCACTGGTGCCTCCAGATGGATCGAATCAGCGTCCGTGGAAACATCTGCACACGGCTCACCAGCGTCAAGGACGATATCTTCTTTTGGTTGCTCCGCTGCAACCTTTCGTTTGCTGTCAGCAACGTGAGTGCTTTCCGGAGCATCCCGCGCAGACGTTGTGGGCTCAGACGCCACAGCGAAACTGCTATCAAACCTAGGAGCCACTCCTAGGAAGACGTCCGGTTTGATCGACTGCTCGACGTCAGCAAACTCGAACGGTACTCGAGCCTCGAGATTAGGTACTGCTCTCTGTGCTGGTACGAATGCCGCTTGTGGGGCGTCAACTGTGGGCGATTTGATCGCTTTCTTCTTGCTGGTCGAATTTCGTGCTTGCTTGTACCCAGGAGCTGGCTTCTTGGCCGGGCCAGAATTGCTTGGTCCAGCTCTTTTCCCTTCTGCTACGTCAGGAACCTTGTACAGCGAAGGCAGCTCTGTTGTGCCCGCTGGCCGCTCTTTGGAGCGATCACTGTTCAAAACTTCCGGGATGCCAGACGACTCCATTTGTACGGTCTCAGGCATTGCTTGTGTGGAAACCCTTCCAGCAGAGCGCTCGTACATGGACGACTCTGCGATCTCAATCATCTTATGCAACTTGTCGGAGAATGTCATTCGGTTGGGTGACGTGTGCGCGAAAAGTGACGATATCCGCGCTTCCTCCTTGAGCAGCTGCTGAGCAAACTCATGGAGCTCAGTCATGGAGTCACTTCGCTCGGACAAATAGGAAACAGCAGTGCCCGCAGGTATGGCTGCTGGTGGATCTGCAGCTGCGGCATCAATCGCAGACGATGACTCTTTCCGTCGCAGTGTCGAGCTTGATGGAGACTTGGAGCGTTGTCGCGGAGATGATCGTCGCCTTCGATGAGGAGACTTCTGTGACCTTGACGAGGATCGGAGATTTTCCAAACGAGTCGAGGATGGAGGTCTCGATAACCCCTCACCGACGCCATCGTCGATCCAAGGGTTTCTATCCCTGGAGTCAGCTCCAACTTTTGTCACGATGACAGCGGATGCCAGCTCTGGCGTCGCCGAAGTGGAGCCCCACTGACTTTCAAGGTCGGACGATGAAAAACCCATGTGCGCGTTCGCGAATTTGACTCGCTCGTTTGTCAACGGAGTGAGTCTTGTCGAATGAGGTCGCGTTGCAGATCTGGCTCCTACGGCAGTGGACTCGGGGCTTCTCGTACTTGACAGTGGCTCTGGAATGACGAACTTGACCTCGCCATATTCGCTTGGCACGAAGTAGTTGTTCTGCAACGGACTAATTTGACTCGTCGCGCCTAGACCGAGCGGGTCGTCCGCTGCAAGATCTGCCGTACTAGAAGAGACACCGAACCGACCAGTCCGGCCAGCGACACCTCCAGCTGGGGTTCCGTACGTTTTTAACAATAGACGATCGCGCTCCTCGGTGTTTTTCGACAGTGGTCGGCGCCGCGACGCGCCTCCAGTTTTGAAGTCATCACGGCTCCGGGGAGCGGGGAGCTTGGAGGCTCGGAGCGCGTCATTTCGGAATTCCGCCAGCATCGAGGTGGGAGATGCCGTGAACAACGCCGGTTGTGGTGTTTCCCCGACAGCAGCGGCAAAATCTCCGAAGCTCTTCGGTTCTGGCCGCGACAGACTCATTGCTGTCGCCGGGCGGCCCGTTGGAGATCGGGATCGGCTGGCTCGAGCAGTTGATATCCCCGTGCGAACAGCGTTTTCTCGTTGGGTTGCAGACCGTGGCGGGGAAACAGCGCTAGCACTTGATCTCATAAACCTGTTCTCACGTCCAGATGCGTCGTGGACCAAAGCACCACCGGGGCTGGTCGCGCCTGACTGATAGTTTCCGTCGCCAAGAATGCTTCGTGCTGTTTGGTGCACGCGTTGCGATGGCGAGTGACCCAAGCTTGTTACAGCAATTTCACGAAGAGCTGCAGCGGAGTAGCGTATGATTCCTGTGCGACAGCAGCGAGAACCAACACGCGGTATAATTCAATAAGCGGAAGGGCAACGCAACAAACCACGGTGCAGATCGGCAAACCTTCATCAGTCGGATGCTTGGCCATAACGATTGAGAGATCAGATATGGCTCCATGGTTCCGAAGACTGGTCGCTCCATCGGCGCCGCTTGCGGCAATGCTACGGTATGTGAGCGTTGCACATCGTTGAGACTGTGAAATCAAGGGCAGTGCAAGCGATAATATAAACGCACCACAGAAGCAGCGTGCAGAATGCGCACGTCACTTTCCTGTCTTCGCGGACCAAGCTTTCCCGGATGAGTGAAACCAAGAGCTGCACTGCTGCCTCGTTTTGCTGCGTTGGCGCCATCCATGCAAGGAGGGCTGCTGTCGTGTGTGCGCCGCCGAAATCGCAAAGTTCCGTCAGCACTGCAGCAAACGATGATGTTTATTGTGAGCACGATGATCACAACTTGGACGGTAAAGTTGAACCCCCAATCACGGTTTTCCACTCACCTTCACACGCGTAAATCTGCACTTGACGAGTCAAATTGGAGTATTCGCGATGAATCGCCAAAGACTCCAGCACGAGTTGGAGAATGTTCGGTGAGGGCATCGTCAGCATCTCGTTCTTGCTCGGATTGCTGGATTGGGCGAGCACAGCCAGGCAACCGCAGACTGACGCCTGCAAGATTGCATCCTCGGGGAAGTCGCTCAGCGCCTGACTAACGACGGACACGATGCCGTGGCGCACGAACAACTCAGTCGACTCGATACTCAGGTGACACAGTTTGCGCATGAGCACGCAGCCGTAGCATAGCAAAACAGCGTGGCTTGCGTGCGTGCGGATCGTCTGAAGTAGCAGCAGCTCGCCTTCTTGCTGGTGGACGCACTCGGCGGTCACCTGTGGGGCTGAGCGAATCACGCGCAGCAGCTGCGAAAGCGCATTTTTCTATCGAGAACACGCGGCCAATGCTGTTGTCAGACAAGTATTTACGAGCGCCAAGCGGGCAGAAGAGAGGAGCGTAGCAACCTACCACGGCCGTCGCGTCCGCGTCCATCGCGGCAATGAGGTCAAGGATGTTCGTCACCTGCTTTTGAACATCTGCGACGGCATCGCTCATGTCGAGGTTACGGCCAGCGGACTGGGGCAGTCGCTTCGAGGCCCCGGACTGACCCTTGCTGTCGGAATGGATGTCATTGCTGCCAGCTGTGCGCGCGCGTCGGGGCATCTCCGGGGACGCCGCCGGCACCCTCCGACGTGAAGAAGCGCTCTCGTTGTTATCGAGTAGGTTGTTGTCGACGTCAGCGTCGCTGCCGTCGTGCTGCGCGTAACTTGATCCGCGCTTCTTCTCTCCCCCAGCAGCAGCCGCAGCAGCAGAAGGAGGGGGAGGAACACTAGCAGTTGTCGCTCGAGGGATGCGGGATGCGCTGGCCGACTTGTCGTGCGCGGTCCCTGAACGCCCCAGCCGCGACGTGCTCGCCGGGGTCCCTTGTCGCTCCGGCTGCTGCTGCGACGCTCGTTTCTTCGTGGGCGTCCTGGCCCTGTCTGGCACCGGCACCGCCTTCCTAGTGCTGCTGCTAGACATCGCGACGCGTTCGCGGCTCACCCGCTCCTCCACTTCGCCATTCTCGTAGTAGATATCCACGGCTCCGCTCCCGCGCAGGCGCTGAACCTTGCCGCGTCGCGGCTCCGCTACTGCGCTCGAACCTGGGTTACTGCCTGCGCCACCCACAGCAGCCTTGCCCTTGACCACGACTGACTCACCGACGACCCACGCTTTGGTCGCCGCGGGTCTTTTGTTCCCACCGCCGCTGATGATGGCCCCGTGCGCGCGCATGCCAATCTACCGCCGCCGTCTGACGCGGAGGAGAAGGTGGCAGGCAGGCAGAAGGGAGGGGTCGGACCGCAGAGGAAGCTGGAGCAGAGGCCACGAGGCGCTTCCGAGCATTCACTCGCTCTCGGTTTGCGGCCGGTCGGAGAGATCGCGTTGTGGGGACATCTGCGGCCCTCCTTCTTCCAAGCGACACGGCGCGACCGCCCGCGCGGACGGGTCGAAGCGTCGTCCAGCGCGGCAATCGGGGCGCCGTTTCCGTTGTCGTGGCGGACGCGACGACACTCGGACAGCCTCAAGCAGTCTGAGGGGGAGACGCTGGGGAGTGCTCGGCACTTGCTCCGTGCCGGCGAGGTGGAGCTCAAGCGCCTCGAGGGCAGGCCTTCCTCACGCAGCATCGCGAGAAGTGCATGCATTTTCTCGTGCAGACAAACCTCTCAATACCACAATGCTATCGGTGCATAACCTATAAATTATTATACAATACAAATTACATCATTGGTATTTCCACCTCGGGATATTGACATCCACCTGCACTCCGCGGGCAGCAGCATCTCGCGCATCTACTGCCTCTCTACGTTCGAAAACACTCAGTCGGGGATACTCATACCTGCGCACAAACGTCAATCGCCTGCTCAAGGCCGTGATCGAAGCAGGTTCAGCATGTTCACTCAAACCCCACTCCAACCCAGCAGCACAAAGCGTCCAAGTAAAACTATGTTCATGCAAAGGAAGGGCAAGCGTCTTGCTCACTAGAAAAGCAAGGGGTTCGAGCGGTAGTCTGAATCGAGCGTGAACGATGCCCTGGGCATGGGAGCTGGTGGCGCCGCCGGCAAGGGCGGTGGCGAGCCGTTCTGGTTGGAGCTCCGCCGCAACTCGGGGGATGATGCCGTCCGAGCGAAAAGTGAGGCCAATACAGAGTTGGAAGTGCTCTCTCTGGTCGGTGAATCTTCTCGAAAGCTCGCAAGAGTCCTGGCCGACAGGCTGGAAATGTTTGCAGAAGCAAACGGCGGCCGCTCTGGGTTTGATGATGACGATCCGTCAGTATCACCCCCAGCGGCAGTAAAAGCCGTTGAAGCGTGGTCGATGGTACCCGCTCTGCCTCAACCGACCGACCGTGGGCTGACTTTGCACAAATCACTCAGACTTTGCCACAGACCGGGAGAACTGGCAGCTGTCTTCGATGGTGAAGGGGGCGAGGCAGACAAAGTCAAGGGAAGCGTGAAGCTCTTCCTCTCGATGGCACGGCTAGCTGAGATCGACTGCTGTCGAAGCGACGAGCTGGATCCAAAATACTGGTAGTTCTGCTGGCTGGACTTGGCCAGCTTCTTGTAGAACTCGAGTTCGTCGGTCAAGAGTCGGCATTTCTCTTGGGACATAACAATTTGCTGCTTGAACAGCGCCTGGTACTCCTGCAGCGAGTTCTGCAGGCACGTGATGTGTGTCTCTTGGTTGCTTAGCCGCGTCTCGCAAGCGCGATTCTTCATCTCGAGCTGGTTGCACGCGATCGTACACAGGTTGGCCTGGAACTCGAGCTCCTCAACGCGCGATTTCAACTTTGTGTTCTCCATCACGACAGCAAACTGCTCTCCGTCCAGAGCAAGTTTGGTGTTCTCGGATAGGTAATGAAGCTGCAGTTTAAGCTCCACGATCTGTCGCGACAGTGCTTCGGCATCTTGGCGGTGCACGCACGGAGCACCGCAGTAGACATAAGTCGGGGTGTCTGCAGTAGAGGTATCGCCATCATCGACAATCAGGGTGTCGTGTGCTACGGTAACCGGCACTGTTGATGAGACCTCGGTGACTGTATCCGTCTCAGTTGACTCAGAGATCATGAGACAGCGCTCAAGATCCGCGGGGGGAAGTTCGATCCCTTCGGCGTCCTCCCATGCGTCTGTTTCGAGCCATTCCTTCAGAGTCGGCAACTGAAGGCGTAGATCCACTCCCGGAACACCACCAACGATGCCCACGTTGGACGAAGCGTCAAGCCGAGTCAGCACTGGTCGACCGGAAGCAGCATTCACCACCAATGCGCTCGTTTTCAGGGCTAGTTCGTGGAACTTCGATACCAGACGTCGATTCTCCTCCCTCAACGAGACGACCTCCGCGTCAAGCCGTTCCCGCTCCTTCGATTCACTTTCGGCAGGATCTTCGTCTTCATCGCAAGAACCATCAACCTCAGCTACCTCCTCGCCCACTTCACTCTCGAGCATAGTTTCAACGACAGTGCTGCTAGAGCAATTACTCCGACTCAACGAATCATTCAGGTAGTCATCAACAGCAGTTTGGGGCTGTAACGATTCCAGGTGCTGGTTCTCCTCTTCGTTCTTTGCAATGAGAAGGCGCTGAAGCTCGTCGATTGTGCGGTTTCTCGCTTCAACATCTTCGATTGCGCGCTGATACAGCTCTTTGAAGACACTTCCAGCATCACTGGCTCTTCCATTCGCGCAAGCTAAACCACTGCCTCCGACCACTTCGTTGGACACGGTAGCCTCGTTTCTCTGTGCGATCGCTGGGTTCTTGATCTCCTTCGCTCGCAAGCCAAAACGCAGCGTTGAAATCGTCTCGGCGATGTTGTAGGAGCTACAGGATGCTGCAAGAATGAGACACGTCTTGGCCGTCCCGCCAAGTGAGTCTTGCAGAATCCGCGTGAGCTTCGAGTCGCGATACGGAACGTGCTTTTTGCCTTCCACAAGTGCCTTGATCACGTTGCTGAGTGCCGAGAGCGATTTGTTGATTGCCTTGGCCTCTTGAAGTACTTTGCCACTCGCGTTGGTCTTGTTCACGAACTCGGAGCCAGCGAGGTCGACAATGTACATGGTTGATCGCCGAGTCGGTCGCGAGGTCGCAGCATCTTTTCGGGTGCAGTTGAGCATCAGAATCGTATGACTGCGGCTCGAATCCTTGTTCATGCGCGTCGAGGCCACGGCACGATTCTGAACGCCGGTCTTGACCAACTCCATCATGGAAGCCTCGGTCGGTGTCACCGTATGTGATAACTCTTCAATGAAGATGCCACGCTGCGCATTTTCGCGAATTTTCAGCCCACCCGACGCGGCTAAAGCGCTGGAACTGCCGTTGACCAGGAGATCGCGAATTTGCTCCATGTAGATCTCCACGAATGAGACGCTGAGTTCAATCGTTTCGTCAATCGCTGAGGAGTTTGCTGGGAAATTGAGCGCAGTGGCGGCTGAAAAAGTGTGCTTGACCAGCTCCACTTCCTTGTAGAGATCCTTGACCACTCGAGAGATGATCCCTCCTTCGTCCTCCTCGCCTGCTGCCCCTTTTGCGAGGGTACTCCCATCGCGAGGTCCGAGAATGGTATGGGTCTTCCCAGATCCGGTCTGTCCGTAGGCGAAGATTGTGCTGCAACAAGTTTACGCAGAAGATAGGCGTTAGAGGATGCAACCTCTATCAGACTGGAATGTGTATGTACCAGTTGTAGCCCAGCAGGAGCTCGCGGACAAGGGGCTTAGCAGCATGCTCATACACCTCCTGTTGGGTCGTGCGAACATCAAACACTCGATCGAAAGTGCATCGGATTTCATCGACGTCGCAGCGTTCGTTGCGGAGGAATAGCGTTCGACCATCGACCACCGTTGAGCTGGATGACCGGGAAACCAGCAGTCCACAACATCACGATAAGCACGAATGGCGTTTGCGTACGATATTCAAGCAGGAAGGATCAAGCTTACCACTGCGTCGCGCCTTCTCGCCTCTCCAGGTGGTTCTGTTGCCGCAGACGACAGAAAACTTTGATGGGGGTACATTCGTCTGGGACGCAGCTTCCGTTCGCCGACACATCCGATTGAGCGCTAGCAGGCGTGCAGTGCTTCGAGGCAAGCGTGCTTGTTGCTGCAGCGGCGTTGACGGTCATTGCTGGAAGCTCACTCTCGTCCATGGAACGAGAGGCAGCACCGACACCCAAAGAAAGCTCCACAACTTGTCTTGCTCAGTGCGACTTCGACAATAAAGACTTGGTGTGCCCAGTCGCCGGATTTAGACGCGACATCGACTCGATCATTGCCGCGAGGGCTGTATTTTTGTCTTTGCGATGGTGGGTGTGCACCTTTTGGCATTCTCACGTGAAAGGGAAACAGCTCTGCGTCTCGGGTCGTTCACTTCCGGCATGTCTGGCACTTTGATGATCCAGGGCTGTTGGCCAGCACCATGCATCCCTGCGCTGGATAACCCACATCGATATGGATGAGATGAGAGGCATTCGCAGGCAATAATATATTGATGAAATATGTCGACAGCCTTTAACAACTGTCGACGTTCAGATTCGGACGAGAGTATTGCTACTCCCCTCCGCGCCAGGATGGCTGCCCTTCTTCCAGATGAGGTCAATGCTCTCAACGTGATACTCCTCCATCTCGACTTTGTTGCCGTTCTGCAGCTCGAGTTGACGGTGATGCACCTTGTCAGGGTAATCCTCCTCCGTGAGGATCTCAGCGTATCTGGCTGCAAAGTTCCGCGTGTCCGAGATCTTGACGCGTTCCTGGGGCACTCCAACGACCAGCGCCGCGAGTAGGAGCAGCAAGCCAATGCCGATGTATGTCGCAATAGCTGAAGCAAATGGGATTGAGTACTTGATCTCTTTCCGTTCGCGATCGCCATCAAAGCGCGCGCTTCCCAGGTAACTGTTCGTGGCAAGGTTGGCGCTGCTAGAGGTTGATGCGAGTGAAACAGTCTTGACGGCAGCATCCTGGAAGAGATAGAATAACGCTGACGCGTACATGGGTTGCAGTGGCTCGTCCAGGTAGTAGTGATTGGTCTCGAGCTGCTCGATGTACGAGTCGACAAGAACCGAGCATCCAACACGACTCAACGACTGAGACTTGTTCCAACTCACAGTCGTGAACCGCTTCTGGTCGAGATACTCCCACTCGTAGTATGCCTTTGCCGACTTGTAGTAGAACGGAGGCGAGTTGAGCGTCACTAGCGGCACAGGGTGGCAGAAATCTGCCGTCTGGAGTTCAGACGGGATTGAGTCATTCCCCACAACGAGCACCTGAGCTGTTTGCGAACTTGGTACTGTCAGGTTCTTCAGCACGTGGACAAGACCACTGCAGCTCGAAGTATTCTTCGATTCACACCCCGCATTGAACACGGTGCTCACATTCTCGACCGTCCACTGGAGCTTGGCGAACGACAGCGTGATGTAGCGCCGCGGAAGGTAAATAAATGGAGTTGTGTCATCGGCAGCCCCACTGTCCAGAGTGTCGCCGGACATGTGGGTTCCCAGACCGTAGAGGAAGACCGCGTCACCGTTCGGAGGCTTCTTGCAGTCGTGAGGGAGGAAGTTGAGGTAGTCGCTGTCGTACGTCATGTTGGTCACGGAGCAGTTGGTCAGGTACGGCATCATGAGGATCTGCTTCTTG
>JAADYB010000943.1:0-11051 GCA_023338075.1 Phytopythium litorale | reverse complement strand
GGGCTGACGTAGGCGTCCCAATCTGTCTTGAGGTTCGTGAGAGCGTCTACATCCCCGGAAAGGAGTGCTATGAAGCCAGCACCCAACAGTGTCGAGGCGAATGAGGTTTTCATTGCCCGTGGGAATAGTTCGAGCGATCGAACTCGGTTGAAGCCCGTTGTCTCGAACGATGGCCACACGACAGAGAAACTGGAAATGAAAGAGTTGGAGTGATCAAGCTCGCCAGCTCGTTGGTTTACAAGTTGTGCACATAATGAGCCACCACAGAGCTGAAGAAGAGTGAGTGCGAAACCCTGCCCAGTGCAACCAGATCCAGCGACCTTTCTTCACCTTCCCATTCGCGGACTTCCCGCCATCTCACTATAAAACTGCCACCCGACGTTGGGGGATTCTCCTTCAGTCTCAGCGAAGCTGCCTCACGCAGTTGATTTGGTTGAACAGTTCGTTCCAACTCGTGGTGTTTCGTGTTCCTTTGATCCCTTGCAGGTCTGCAACTTTCGCACCGCTTCACGACAAAACGCCCATGCATCCCAGGACGGTCAATGCCGTTAGACGCGTGCCTTGAACCAATTGACACCGCCACAACGTCCGTTCCAATCGAGTCGCTCCAATCCAAGCACCGCAAAGCGACTCGTCCTGCCTCATGAACCCCTCCCTGCAACCACCGCATCTTGCCGGGGCACGAGCTCGAATGGGGTGAGCGTTTCAAGCACGCGCCTTTCGGAAATGGCACGCACAGCATGGCTTGCTGGCCCGCCACGAGCCGCCGCGCTCGGGTCAAAACGCCAAGGACGAAAGCTGGTGTAAGACGCGGGCATGACTCGTTCACAGCGGAAATCCATCAGTCGACGCAACAAACAAACAAAACACACCGCACATTGGCAGAGTAATCCAGTTTGACACCGTCCTTGCCACCCGAAGTCACACGAAACAATGAGTGTGATGTGTGAAGTCTCTTTGGGATATGTAGCACTCCAGCTTGCAAAATGATGACAGAGTTCGCTCAGCTCGAGCCAGCGTAGTTGAGCGCCATGAGACTGAAGGCGATGATGGCGATGCCGATGAAGAAGGACGGCACGAACAGCTTACCCTTGGGGTCGAACTTGTACGCTCCGGGCAGCAGCTCCTTGGCCGTGATGCACACCAGCATACCCGCCACCAGTCCGTACAGCATGGCCTCGAGCCAGTAGGGCATACCACCTGAGACGGCGAGCCAGCCGATCGCCGCGCCAAGTGGCTGCGCGATACCACTGATCGCCGTCCACTTGAACGCCTCCAGCTTGCTGCCGGTCGCGTAGTACACAGGTGCAGCCACGGCCACACCCTCGGGCAGGTTGTGCAGGATGATGCCGATCGAGAGCACGATGCCGGTGCGTAGACCCTGGAGCGACGACACGAACAGTGCGAGGCCCTCGGGAAAGTTGTGGATGGCGATGGCAATCCCCGTCATCATACCAGCGCGATGGTACTCTTCCTTGTGCTTGGCGAGCTCGGCCTCGCTCATGAGCAGTGTCTCGCCCTCCGGGTTCGGGCTGTGCATCTGCTGCAGCAAGGTGCCAGCGTTGGCAGCGGCAATGGACGTCGGCGTACCGGGTACGGGGGATGGGATCTGCAAGGCCTTCTCAACATCGACGTCTCCGTTCGTGACAGGCACGGGCGACGCCAAGGAGACCAGCTGCTCATCTGCGTCCTTCTTGCGCGCCTTGCGCTCCAGCACTTCGTGGACGAGGTACTCAACGAGCAAGATGATAGCCATGCCCACGAAGAAGGACGCGATCGCCGCAAGATACGCGTGGCCGTTGCAAGTGTTCCCGCAGGTGCCCGAGCTCGTCGAGCTGCCACCGTGCTCGTAAGCCTCCGGATCCACAGTGCCACCCGTGGTGAACGCCGCGCGGAAGTAAGTCAGAGCCTCGGTGAACAAGTCCGCAAAGGCGATGAAGACCATGACACCAGCGGACAGCGCGAACGCGATCGATAGCGAGCGCGGGTCAGCGAGGAAGTGAAGGCGCGGCACCGAGATGACCAAAATGGACAGCGTCGTAGCGATACCGCCCAGCACACTCATGCCCATGGCGGTGCCGATCACCAAGTTGGTGATGACGCCCGTCGTGGCGATGCCGTCGTCGTCGGCGTAGCCATCATCCTTGTCCATGACGTAGAACCAGCTCATCATGGCGTTCTCTTCGTGCTCCAGGATGTGGCAATGCGCCACATACGGCTTGGTCGTGTCGAACCCGTAGTCAGTCGCGCTGCGCGTGCTGTTGGCGAGCAGGAACTCATCAGGCACGCAGGCCACGTAGCACACCTGCGTGATGGTCGTGGACGCGCGGTCGCCTGCGTTCGGGATGGGCACGACATCCTTGAGCTCGTTCGTGTTGATTGTCTCCTCGGTCTCGCCGCACTGCGCGTTGACCAGGTGCCAGTGGAACGGGTGCGGGTCGTCCGTCGGGTTCTGGAAGTTCCACTTCTCGACCGTACCCTTGGTGCAGTGCAGACTCGCGAGCGTCGACATGTTGATCTGCTGCGACCGGTACATGATCTCGCCGTACTCAGGGCACTGCTGCGCGTTGTCCATCTCGCCCAGGATGACCGTGCGCTCCTTGCCGCCGGCCTCGTACAGCGCCTTGAGCGACTTGTAGTTGTTGAGCGTCGACGCGATCTCCTTCGTCGCCATCGTGTCCGTCTTGAGGTCCGCGTTGATGCGGAACTGCATCACGCGCACGTCGTACGGGGTCGGCTGGTCCGCCGTTTGGTTGTCCTCCAGGTCGTACGTCGTGCCGTCGGCGTCGTCTGAGAAGTCGCAGATGACTTCAACGCGCTCGAACGGGAACATGACGAGCTGCGCAGTGAGCGTCGTAGGCGTCTTGACGAAGCCAGAGTCGGTCGCGATCACCTTGCACTTGTCGGCGAACGGCACCGTCAGGTTGTAGTGACGCGCGTTGGCTGTGTTGGCGAGGCGGAAGCGCACCTGCGCCGGCGGGATCTCGAGGTACGGCATGACCACGCCGTTGACAACGTTCGTGGATCCGAAGCTCTCGGGTACCCACACGGTTGTGCCGGCGGTGTTGCAGTTGTCGTCCGAGTACATGATGGCGCCGGTCTCGTTAATTAGGCGGTCGTTGAGGATGAGCGGGATGTCCGTCTCGACGTCCACATTAAGCGCGGCCTCGGTCTCGGCATCCGAGATGATGTAGGCGCCCATGAGGCCGGCCCAGGTGTTGAGGCGCGTGAGGCCGTTGGCGTGATCGTGGTACAGCTTGGTGGACGCCGACTGGTTGTTCAGGTAAATGGCATCCTGGCTCTGGTTCTGGTAGATGGACAGGTACGGCAGGCCGTCGTATCTGGCCGGCGACTCGAGCCCGTGCACGTGAACCACCGCGGGCACACCGCAGTACGGGTAGCAGTGCGACTCGATGTTGGCGATCGACGGCTCGACCGACGCGGCGAACAGATGCGGCGTCGACAGCTCGTTGTACCAGGTGACGGAGATCGGCACGCCCCTGGCGACCTTGATGGTCGGCCCCGGGAACGTCGGAGTCGAGTTCATGAGCGCGTAGCCGTAGATGTCGCCCGAGATGGACCCGTCCTCGGTCCAATTGTGCGTGCCGCGACCGATCTGCATGTCGATGTGGCCGCCCGCCGTCATGTCGATCACCTCCGGAATGACCAGCGGTGACGTGTACGCCTCCCAGTCAGACTTGAGATCTGTCAGTGCGTTTGCCGTGGCTAGGACGGCCGCCGTGGCCGCCACCGCAGCAACGGTGCGAGACACAACCGCCATCGTGCCGACTCGGTGCTTGTTTGGCAGTGGTCGGTCGAGCTGGCTGGCTGGAGGGCTGGAGTGGACGGTGCGCTCGAGGCGGCGAATCCGAAAGTGAGAGTCAAGGGAGCGGCTTGGCGAGCCTTCTCCGCCGCAGGGCAAGACTGGCAGGAGTTGGATGTCGTTCACTCCACCAGCCCAGCCGAGAGCGCGGCGAACAGCGTGGCCAGAGGCGGGTAGAGCCCCGGCCGCAGTGCGTATGTATGTGCCCTGCTCAGACTAAGGCGGTAATAATCCAATGCTGTGCAACGCCGTGCTCCTCCCGTGCAGTCGATGGTGGGTCACCACTCGTGATCCCGACCGCGAGGGCTGCAACATGAGATACACGCCAAGTCGCTGTGGCCCTTCTCATGCATCGTCGGCAGTCCTGGCGCGATGGTGATCGCTCGCTCGCCGAATTCCGACGCGATCGGGCTCCCACATGCTCCATGCTCCATCCCATGTCGACGGTTGAGTGCAGTCGATCGCCCATCTCACAGTTCTCCGGCGCGTGCCTCGCGCCAATCAAGTCGCGCTAGTCGCCGGCCCTGCTCACGGCTGTTTCGCGTGTGCCAGCGTTCAGAGGAGTGGGTCCGAGACAGGACCGCTGGAAGCGCGTCAACATGCACCGCACAGACAACAGTTCAACGCTCAGTCCTGCCAACGAATGGTGGCAGGCGAGAGGGGCTGGCTCTGCAGATCGATGTGCTCTGCTCAAATCTGCCCGCGCTTGCCTAGCCGCGGGAAGTTTGAGGTGATCCGGCGGGCTCACACCTGGCTGACTGTCGTGGAGGAGCGGCTCGAACTGCAAGGTGCGGGAGACTTGATGGAGAAGCCGAGCTGGTTCCTGGGCGGCGGCGTGTGGCTCGAACGTGCAAAAGTCCAGCACCAGAGGCGGGCGCCTGCTCCTGGTTTGGATCGGCGTCTGAACCGGGACGCCGGCGCTCCATGCCTGCGATCTTTGGCCGCTCTTGATGGCCGTCGCGTGCGTCCCGAAGAGGCCGGGGAGCGCTGAACCAGCTCGCGCCGAACCGGCTCAGGCGTTGACGCATTAGACCGATCGGCCAGGCGAGCACGCAATGTCTAAGACCCACGGCGATCACTTCTGGCCATGTGCACCTAGTAACGCAGGCACGCGCGCCAGCAAAGCATGCGGTCACGGTCAACGACTCGAGCGCATGCGATTCGTGATGCAGGGTGGTCCCGACGGTCTGATTCTGCCGCGCCGAGGCAGGTGACCTGAGCCACTCGGCGCGCCTGCCGCCGGCCAATCCGCGAGGGCTTGACGCGCGTGCATCTGCCCAACGGCGTCGCTCGAAGCGGCAGAGCGTCTCTCCGGCCCCAGTGGGACGGCCCGTGAGACCGGCCGAGTCATGGAGTGCTTGCTCTTTGTCGCTTTCGCTGTAATGGAATCCTCTGTGAGAGCCTACGGACCGATCGGTCAATGCCTCGACGCTCCAACTCGAAGCCCAAGTCGCTCGCCCCGGTTGTTGCGGACCTTCGTCGACGCCTTTGTCGACGCCTTCGTCGATGGCTTTGTCATTGGCTTGGTCCCTCTCCTTGCATCTTGAGCCTTGACGCAAGGACCCTCTCGACAGCCCTTGCAGTCTGAGGCTCTGGTGTGGACCTCGAGGCGAAGACGGCGGCATGGACGCGTTGATGCGGCTCGAGGCAGTCCGTTACCCATCCATCAAAGTGATGCCTCATTGACCAAGAGGCCCATTGACTTGGTCATGGTGTTCGTGGCGGCCCTGGATTCATGTGCGCCACACTCTTCTCGGGCGCGCCAAGGTCCACTCACGACGCGCTCGAAGAAGCGGAGACCGACGCGGAGACCGACGCGGAGATTGAGAGGGACAAGCCGAGAGGGACAAGCCGAGAGGGACCGAGGCTCGCCATGGGGCTGCAGGAGAAGATCAACGCCAACCCAACGGTGTACGCCGTGGCGGCGCCCGCGTCCAAGAAGTTCGACGTGTTCGACGACTGCGACGAGGACTCAGCCGACCCGTTCGAGCCCGAGGAGATCTTCGGTGCGTTCGTGCTCGCCTTCCGCTTGCTTCTTCACGCCATGGACGCCGCTCAGGCCTCGGCCTTGGACTCGGACTCGCTAACCCGCGGACGTGCTGCCATGCGTTTCGGTGCGATGGACGGATGACAGAGACCCTGCGGCACATCAACGACCCGGAGCACCCGCTGACGCTGGAGCAGCTCAAGGTCATGACGCTCGAGAACATCCACGTGGACGACGCGGGCTCGCGCGTGCGCATCTTCTTCACGCCGACCATCCCGCACTGCAGCATGGCCACGCTCATCGGGCTCTGCCTGCGCGTCAAGCTGCTGCGCTCGCTGCCCGCGCGCTTCAAGGTCGACATCCTCATCACGCCGGGCACGCACTCGAGCGAGGCCGCCGTCAACAAGCAGCTCAACGACAAGGAGCGCGTGGCCGCCGCGCTCGAGAACGCGCACCTGCTGCAGGTCGTCAACAAGTGCATCGCCAACACGGACAAGTGACGCGGCGAGGACGCTCGGGACTGCTAAACGCTCGGAACAACACGCGCCGTCTATTGTATTGAACCTCAAGCTGTCGTTGACCGAGCTCTACGCGTCCGACAGCAGCCCCAGCCGGCGCTGCACGTCCACGAGGCGGTCGATGTCGGCCACGCGCTGCAGCAGCCGCTCGCGCTCGCCCAGCAGCGACGGCAGGTCGATCGCCACGCCCTCCATGTCGTCCGTCGCCTCTAGCAGCATCTCCAGCTCCTCCTCCTTCTCCTGCTCTTCCTTCTCCTCTTCCTCGTCCGCCTCCTCGTCGGCGCTGCTGTCACTGCCGACAGCGAGCCCCGCTGCCTCCTCCATCGCAGCGTCTAGCGTCCTCGTCCTCGCTGCAGCCACGACGCGCTGCGCGACAGCTTTCAGCCGCGTGGGAGACGGCGAGTCGCCCGCCGACTTGACGCGCTTGTCGCCATTATTCAGCCCGCGGTGGATCTCGCTCAGCGCTTCGGGCACCGCCAGCCCAGCGACGGTCATCGGCCGCTCGAGCGCTTCGTCCGCCGCGGCCACTTCACCGCGCGCGCACTGGTTCCGCGCCCGCGCGCGTCGGAAGGCGTCGCTGAGCGCGAGGATCTCGTCCTGGAAGTCGCGCTCCCAGTGCTCGCGCGCCGAGCGGAAGCCGCGTTCGTCCTCCTCGAGCACACGCGCCAGCACCTGATCCCGCGCCGCCGCCGCCTCGCGCCGCAGCTCCAGTCGCCGCGCCACGCTCCGACGTCGTAGCTGCTGCGCCTTGAGCCGCCGCCGGTCGCCGTCCGTCGCCGAATCCTCGGTAGCGCGCGCGTCCTCGCGCTCGAGGCGGCCGCGCAGCTCGTCCTGCCGCTCGCGGATGCGTCGGTAGTGCGCCTCGCGCCGCGCGCGCCGCTGCTGGTCGCGGATCTCCACGCCCACGCTCGGCGTGCGGCTGAAGAAGTCCTTGAGCACGGCGGGCGTCGCGGCGGCCTGGTCGTCGTCGCTCTCCTCCATCTCGCGGTCGACGAGCTGTCGTTGGACACCAGGGCGGGACACGAGCGTGCCGGCTAGGACACCTGCTGGGTCAGTAGCCTCCTCCTCCTCCTCGTCGAACGCCGGCGCGCTGCGGTTCGGCACCACCTTGGCCGCCCACTCGACTCGCTCATCTCTCCGTCGGAGCCGCGAGCGATCGCTCTGCCGTTGTCGCTTCCGGTCGCTGGCATCTGCCTCCTTTTCCTCGTCGGACGACGCGACATCGCACGCCACCGACGGACACGCGTCGAGAGAGGCGTCGTCTTGGCTCTCCACGTCCTCGAAGCCCATGACCTCGGTCGTCACGGGCGTCGGAGCACTCGGGGCAGCTGTCTTGCTGCCCATGGACGCCAGGAACGAGTTCTCGGACGACGAAGCGGCCAGTCCACCACCTTCCACGCCCACAGACGCTCCGTTACCGGCGTCGCTGCGTCCATCGTGCCCTCCGACAGGCTTCATCGGCATCACCTGCGTGCTGCGCGAGCCGCTGAGCCTCCTGCCACCGCCGCCAGCGCTGAAGATGCGGTGGCTCATGGCGGTGGACACGCGCGCCATCCACGACTCAGCCCGCGCGGCTCCGTGGCTGGCGCTGCGCGATCCCCGCTGCGCTCTCGACGGCACCGCGGACATGTCGACCGTGTGGAACGCGCGTCGCACCTCGTCCGAGTCTCCGTCAGCGTCGCCCTCCGTCTGCTTGGACCCGTGGCGCTTGTCCATGGCATGAGAAGTCTGCGGCGCGAGGTACTGGTTCTCGGAGCTCGCGTCGGTGCGGCGGAGACGCCGGGGAGGGAAGGGAAGGCGGCAGCTGCAGCACACGCAACCCTCGAGCTCGCTCGTCCTCGGCGGGAGACGCCGACAATAGCCGAGCCGCCAAAATAGCTCCGCCATGTGCGTGACTCGCAGCCACAAGCTCTGGAGCGGGAGCTTGCAGCGGTCTGGAGGCTCAAGACTCGAGTCGGCACGGCCGCCGCCGAGTCTGCGAGCGACGCGGGCGGGGCTTTGCATTTTCTTAGGGTCCGCCACCGATGTGGTGGGTGTGTCGGCGGCAGCACTCGCTCTCTCGCTCTACTGCCGAGCCGTGCGTGTCGCTGCGAGCGCGGCGCGGGTCGTCCTGGTCCTTTCACCGCCGCTTGTAGCTCGCTCGAGTGCGGGACGCGCCTTGGGGCGACGTGTGCGACCCGAGGGGGTCGAGAACCGGGCTGGCGGGGCCCGGAAACCGTGACAGCGGGCCTTGGGGGCTGCGCTGGGCCTCGAAATGTGGAGAGGAGAGTCGTCCGCCCGCTCCTCGTGAGTGTCTAGAGCGTGTCCCGTCCCGGTCGTCACTGGCCCACGCGCGGACGAACGTCCACGACGATGACCGTCACGTTGTCGAGGCTGCCGAGCTCCACGGCGCGGTCCACGAGCACCTGCGCGATCTCTGCCGGGGCTAGCCACGGATGGTTCCTGCCGCCACGGAAGAGGTCATTGCCGGTTAGAAGGCGGGTCACGGGCAGCAACGAACGACAGGAGAGAGAGAGACGCACCGGACGCAGGCGGCCACGGCGTCGTTGGTCATGACGTCCCAGAGCCCGTCCGAGGCGAGCACGAGGAACTCGTCGTCGTCCACGAGCTGACGCTCGGCCACCTCAGGGTCCGGGATGACGACGTCGCCCATGTCGGCGTCCCCGAAGGCGCGGGTGACGGCGAGCCGGCCGTTGACGCGCGCCACGCCCTTGACGAAGAGCACCATGCCACCCGCGGCCTCGACGCGCGCGCGCTCGCCCGGGTCGCTGGCCTTGTGGTCCGTCGTCAGCTGCACCACGCGCGGCTTTCTCCGCAGCGGGCTAGCGGGCTGGGCGGCAGCCGCGTCTGCGGTCGCGGCCGGCGGGTCGACGGCGCGCGTGAGCAGCACGGCGCGGCAGTCGCCCGTGTTGCTGAGCACGAGCTGCCGGCCGCGCAGCAGCAGCGTGAGCGCCGTGGCGCCGCCGTCGCACTCGCCGGCCTGCGCGCGCTGCAGCAGCTCGGCGTTCATGGCGCGGCTGGCGGCGCGCGCGGCGGCCGGCGGGTCGTCCGCGAAGCCCGGCGCGTCCGCCAGGTAGAGCGGGAAGAGCAGCGCGAGCAGCGAGCTGCAGCGCGCGCCGCCGTGGCCGTCGTAGATGCCGAACAGCTGCGTGCGCGCGGGCAGCGCGGGCGCCTTGCCCGGCGGCGCGCCGCCGTCCCCGCCTGTGAGCAGCAGCGCCGCGGCCGCGGACGACACGCGCGTGGGGATGGCGGGCGCGTCCCCGCGCAGCACGCAGGCCTCGAGCGCGCGCGCGTGCAGCGCGTCTGCCACGCTGGCGCGGCCCACGGCGCGGGGCAGCGCGCGCGCGTACAGCTCCAGGTCCGTGATCACGCGCAGCCGGTCCTCGTTGTACGCGCGCGCGCCGCTCGAGGACGCCGCGCCGTGAGCCGCGCCGGCCTGCGCGCGCGCCGAGCGGCTGCCGGCGGCCGGCGTGAAGACGATCTCGGGGTCCACGACGGTCGCGGCGGTCGCAGCCGCAGCCGCGGACGCGGACGCGCCGACGCCCAGGAGCGCGCCGCTGGTCACGAGCGGGCCGCCCGGGGACGCGGACGAGGCCGCGGACGCCGACACGGACGAGCGCCGCAGGAAGCGCGCGAGCTTGCGCTGGAAGAAACTCGGCCGCTCCTCCTTGCGCTCCATGGGCACGGACGTGACGGTGCGGCGCGACCCGCGCGAGACGAGCATGGGGGCGGCCGGGATCGGGAAGTGCGGGCCGCGGCGGACGGTAAACTTCCGGACGCCCGGGATGCGGACGCCTGTGAGTTCTCACGGCCCCGCGCCGCCCGTCCGCACGCCGCACAGAAGGCGGTGCTACTTTGGGACTGAACTTGGCGACGCGGGCCACAAAAAGAGCCCCAGCCCTAGGTGCGAACGATCGCGTACCGTGCGCCGCGGAAGTTTTCGCCTCTCACTGATTTCTTTTTCAGTGTGACAGTCCCACCGAGCGGACCCAAGCGAACGACCACAGTGGGACACGGAACGCTGTTCATCGTGACGCTCTCTGCAACGCGTGACGGTCTCCGCCGCCCGCCCGCGTCCCCGTTTGCGGCCCCGCAAGCCGCACGTGCGGCCCCGGCTGGCGGCCCGTCCGCATCCGCACTGCGGCGGGTCCGCCAAGTGATCCCGTCCGCATCCACTTGGTCCGCAGCTGCGGATCCCTCCCTATACCCGACTGGGGCGGTCATCTTGATGCCCCCCCCCCCGCACTCCATGGCGTCCGAGGCGGACGCTCTTCTACACGCCCCCGGCGTCCGGCTGGGCGTCCGGCCGCGCGCGCTGGAAGGCCGGGAGCGCCTCGAGCCGCTCGGCCACGCGCAGAGCAGTCGGGAAGGCGGCCACGTCCACGCCGGCGGCGCGCGCGTTCGCCAGCTGCGGCAGCAGGAACACGTCGGCGAGCGTCACGCGGTCGCCGACGCTGTAGACGCCGGCGCAGCGGCCCAGCTCGGCCTCGAACGCGGTGAGCCCGCGCGCGATCCAGTGCGCGGCCCACTCGAGCTTGGCCGCGGCGCGCTCGCTCTCCGGCAGCGCCTCGGCAGCCTTGGCCTGCGCGGCCAGCGACTGCAGCGGCTGCGTGTCGCTGCCGATGATGCCACACAGGTTGCGCACCTGCGCGCGGAGGACCGGGTCGGACAGCGGCGGGAGTAGTGACGGAGCGTCCGGGTGCGCCTCCTCCAGGAACTCTAG
>JAADYB010000942.1:0-11065 GCA_023338075.1 Phytopythium litorale | reverse complement strand
GGCGTACACGAGCGGCGCCGTGGCCGCCGTGTACAGTCCGTTGTGCGCCGGCACGTTCATGAGGCTGGCGAGCGAGATCTCCTGCGGGATGAGCATCATGGCGACCGTGATGCCGGCCGCGATGTCGTACAGCAGGTCGCGTTGCACATTGTAGCGCGGCAGCCACCGCGCGATCGGCAGGTAGTAGTAGAACTTGTCGCGCGCCACTTGCCCGGGCGTGCGCGAGTCCTTGAACGACAACATCCCCGTCGTCGACATGCTGTCTTGGTGCTCAGTCTTCAGTCGATATCGGTCTCGGAGTGCGCCTAGGCTTGGACTGGGTGGGACCTGACTCAGCAGTGGTGAGTCGATATCGCAATGGGGAATGCTCTCGCTGTCGAACCGCGATCGGCCCTGCAAGCACTCGCGGCGGGATGGCCAATCGATCCGCCGATCAGATATTGAAGCGGGCGGTGTCGTGACGCAATAGAAGAGCGCCAATGGGAACCTCGCTGACAGTCGAGGTGGCGCCACCTCCGTCATCTTGGGCCATGCGGTTCACGCCGGCTGGGTTTGCTCCCGGCTGCTTTTCTGCCGATGAATCGTATCACCGACTATGCCGACGATGAGGGCTCGGGACTGCGAGAACCCTTCTCTCAGCAGACGGTGGCAGTGGCTTGCGCAATGCATGAGAGCTTGGGGGGAGGGGGGGGGCGAGTTGCGCAACGTGTTGGGTAGAATATCTGTCCTGGCGAGTGGGGTTGCGCAATGCATAGCGTTGGGAGTACTCATCTTGTGTTGATCCTGTTTGATCCATTGTCAGGTGGGAGGACGATTCGAGTCATGAGCTCTAATGTCGCCTCGCGTCCACGCAAAGCGGCACATGAGACCACGAGACGCGGTTGTCCAACGACCGACCATGAGGAGGAACCGTGAACGCACACACGTCCGATGGAGGACCGCTTGCGTGGCAAACGTCAAGAGAACAACTGGTCATTTTGAAATACAGAGCCAATTCAAATAGGAGGCAGGCGCACTCGCGCTTCACGCACAGGTCAAGACAAAACCACCGCGCAAAACACTGACCTCTCGATGCACCGCGTCGACGGACAGGCCTACTTGAGCGCGACGATCGCCACGTTGATGAACGGCGCGAGGAAGTAGATGGCAACCATGAAGAGGACGCAGCAGAGGCAGCACATGAGCCGGTGGCAGATGGACGGGCCCAGCAGGTCGTTCAGCACCTTGAACGGGTTGAGCGAGAACGACAGGCGGCCCGCCGGCGGCGGCAGGTACGGCGAGTTGTTGGGCGACGACCGCCCGTTGCCCACGGGCTGCTTGTTGGCCACCTCGGCCGGCACGAGCTCCAGCGACACACACACCTCGCCCATGTAGTTGCGTGTGTTGGTCTTGTGGTCCAGGCTCTCGAGCTTGAGCCACTTGGAGTCGGGCGGGTCGCCGTCGTCCCACAGCCCTGAGGCCTCCTTGATCTTGCGCACGGCCGCGTCGTCGTCCGACGTCGCCTTCTTCTTCTTGCGCGTCTCCTCGTCGTCCTCGAAGATCTGCATGCGCGTCTTGGTCTTGTACGCGCGCCGGAAGAACACGCCGAGGTCCATCATGTGCTCGCCGATCGAGTCGTTGGCCGACAGCACGTCCTTGTCCCAGCCTTGGATGTGGAAGTACGGCGTTTTGGTATTCGTCTGCTTGTGGCCGAGCACAATGGGGAACTTCATGCGCCAGTTGAACGAGCCCTTGCCCTTCTTGGCGCGCCAGTGGATGTCCGTCTCCTGGAAGTCCGACCCCTCCATCCAGCACCGGAAGAACAAGTCATTCATGTCCTCCAGCGTGTCGAACGACGGGACGTTGCGTGCCTTCCACACCACCACGCGCAGCTCCATGTCGACCGGCGGCGGCAGCGAAATGTCAATCGGCGCGTAGTCGTGCGCCTGCGAGGGGGTCAAGATGTCGACCCACAGCTTGAGGTTTCCCATCGGTGCCCGTGACGTTGGGATGTTGAGCGTGCGCGTCTCGAGCGGCTTGAGACGCAGACGACTCGCCGTCTCGTACATCTTGCCCATGTCCACCCATCGCTGGTCGAACAGGCGGTCCTCCAAGTCGATCGTCGTTGCGCCGATCAGGTCGTCGCCACCAACAAGGTCGTGGTCCATCGCTTCAATCTTCAGCATACTCGCACCCGGCAACTTTGCATTCAGCACGAACATTTTGTAGAAGTCCGGGTCCGTCGTGTCCTCGATGTAGTTCTTGCGGTCGCTGATCTTGTCCTTGCCGAGCGTCAGACGGAGGTACGGGTCCGACTTGCCCGGGCGACCATTCAGCCCAATGTCCATGGGAGCAAACCCAACGCCGTCAAGTATGTACACTCGAATCTCATAGGGCAGCGACGTGAGCAGGCGGTCCAAGTCCAGCAAAGGCTTCTCGTCCTCGCGCTCAATCACGCGGATGAGGCCCTTGAACACGCCCGCCATCTTGTAGATGGCCACGTCGTTCGCGCTCGGCGTGATCGTCTTCTTGGAGAAGAGGTTGAGCGAGGAGAGCAGCGTCTTCTTCTTCTTCTTCTTGCCGATGTACAGCGCGTACTTCTCGAACGGCGTCGTCTTGAGCTCCGACTCGAGGTCGCCCTCAAGAAGCTCGCGGTGCTTGAGGTATTTCTTCGTGTGGTCCTCGTCATCCTCGTCCGCAGGGTTGTTGCTCGATAAGCGCGATGCCTGGTCGTCAAAGTTGCCGTTGCCGTTCGGGTCAAAGTCGACGCCCATTGACTTGAGCGCGCCAAAGACGCCGGCGCCGTTGTCGACCGAGTCCAGGTTCGGGTCGTCGTCTTCAAAGTCGCCGATCTTGTGCTTCTTCCCCAAGAGCGGCGCGCCAACGCCGTCGTCCTCCTCATCGTCCTCCGCCTCACTCGCCGAATCAAGCTCAATCTGCGCGAACGTGTCGCTCTGCGGCGGGCGATAGTGTTTGGACCACGGAATCTTGCTGGTCATCTCAATGGACGCCGAGCCGATGATGGGCGTTTGGAAGCCGCCCAGACGCGTGTCCTTCACGATAATGTTGAGGCGCGGAGCGAAATGCGCGTTCACCGGCAAGTCAATCGGCTTGACAATGCGCTGGAGGAAGTTGGGATTCGCACCAGACGGTCGCTTCGACTTCTCGGTGATCATTTCCTGCGACGCGTGGTCCTTCCCACCGAGCACAAACTCGATGAACGGAAGTTGGATCGGCAGGAACTGGAATGGCTCCAGGTTGCGCAACCCGAGCACCGTGATCTCGATGAACGCCTTGCGCGTCGCCGGCACGATCGAGGCGGACTCGGGCACCTTTTCGTCGGGAAACTGCTTGCGAATGAGCTCCAGCGACGCAAGGATCTCGCCTTCGCAGTCGCCAGCTTCTTGGAACTGCAGAGGGTACCACTTGGGGTCGGGAAGCGTGCTCAGCTTTCCACTTGAGAGCTGCTCCGACGTCCGGATATGCGCTTCCGACAGATTCAGCGCCACCAAGCCGACGTAGTCGTCAGCGTCAAAGTCGTCGTAGTCCATGACACGCAGCATCACCTGCGGTGCGTACTTGAGGTCGGGCAAATTGATGTCGAAGTACACCGTCTCGTAATACAGCGGGTCGCGCGTCTTCTTCTTCTTCGAGGTCTGCTTGGGCTTCTCACCCATGCAACGCACGATCATGAATGGATCCAGCAGACCGTTCGAGTCAGCAGCAGGAAGACGGCGGCCTTGATACACGTGGACGCGCAGCTGGTAAGGAACGCGCTTGTTGACGGCCTCGAGGTCGGAGCGGCTCCAAGGGCTGGCGATCGCCATCTCCTCAGTGCCGAAGCCCATCCGAACAAGCACATTGCCCGGGAAAGTCTCGTCGTCGAGTGCGTTCACAGCGCCATCCTCCTTCAGCGACACCCATTCGACCTCACTGTTGAAGCCACCGCGGGCCTCGAAGAGATCCTTGGCCTTGAAACGAGCAAAACAGACAGCGCGGCGCGAGTCGCCTTCGCCGCGGCAAAGATGCAGGAAAATGTCCGGCACCTGCGTCAAGTCTTCAGGCAGCAGCATCTTCTCACTCTCTTCCATGTCGTTCCACTCAACCACGCCGTTCACGTGCTTTCCTCGCGACGAGCCAATCTCGTTCAGACCGCACGACATCACGAGCTGGATCTTGGACTTCAAGCCGTTGACTGTCAGCGACGGGATCTCGCAGCCCCAGACAAAATGGGCACGCATGCGGTAGATGCGCTCGCGCGGGTAGAGATCAGGCGGCAGCTTCTTCATGTTGCGCTTCTGGTTGGTTTCATCCAGTTCGTTGTCGTCGTTGTCCACGATGCGCAATGTCATCAGGATACGCCCGCGATACGTACTCGCGATCTCGGGGTACGTGTTCATCTGCTTCTTGACGTTGTCACCGATGCCGAGGGTCTTCAGACCAAGTGGCGCGCCGTACAAGTTCGCCCAGAAAGGCCCGAGCTTGCCGCCAACAGCCTTGACGAGCTTGATGCTCTGGTACTGTGTTGCAACGAGCTCATCCGAGCCGACTTGGTCCCAGTCATACACTGAAAGCTGCAGCGAGTCCGCCATGGATGGCTCGCGGATCACCATCAGCAGCTCTTCATTGAACGCCGGGTTCAGCTCGAACCGCTTGCCCTTCTTGGACCGAACACGAGTCCGTACCGCGTCACCGCCTGCGATCCGCGCCTTGATGTAGGCGTCGAGGCCGTTGCGCTCCAAAATGTTGATGTCCATGGGTGGCAAATGCTCGGCTTGATGGATCATGGCTCCCACGAACTTGACGTTCTGCGTCACACTTGGCGGCATCAGCACAGTGTCCATGCTGTCCTCACTGGGTTGGCCGAACGGCGACGGCGGGGGAACGAGCTTGTCGCCAGGACCAATGATCGTGATGGAGGCGCGCAGGTAGCCCTGGATGCCCTGGTTCGTGGTCGACGAAATGTCCGTGAGACCAATCCAAACGTTTGCGAGTTGGTGGTTCTGCTGCGAGTAGATGTACGAGCAGTCGAACTGCGCGCCACCGATGAGTTCCGCGCGCTGGATCGTGTTGGCGTCCATGACGTTCAGACGCACGTAACCCATCTCCACCTCCGACTTGTCGAGGTTGCGGATGTTGAAGATCAAAAGGTCGTCCCAGACACAGTTCAGCACTTGCTTCTTGACGGCCGTCTGCTGCTGTTCGCCCAGCACTTCGACATACACGACGGGGTCCGACGTCCCCGTCGAGTCTTTCGGGACGAGATCGCGGGCTTCAATCACGTGAACCTGCACGACGTAGTCGCCGGACTTGATCTCGATGTTGCTGAGCTCCGATTCGAGCGCCTTGCGCTTTTCCTCGCGCTCGTCTTCCTCTTTCTTGCGCTCCTCGTCGGACTTGCCGTCCTTCTTGTCCTTAGCAAGCTCGTCCAGATCGATACCGTCGTTGTCGTCCGAGTCGTAGTCGGCATCCGGCTTCTCGAATGGATTGAGCTTGACGGGGAAGAACGACGAACTCTTCTTCTTGGCCGCGATATCGCGCGCGTTCGCGTCGTACGTCCACAAAAGGGTAATCTGCAGGGTTCCGCGCTGCTTCTTGTCCTTTTTGCCACGCTTGTCTCCAAGCTCCACTGCCAGGTTCCTCTCCTCGTTCGGCCGCAAGTCGCTCACCGACACCTCGGCCTTGCCCATGAAGTCGTTGATGGTCACATCGTAGTCCTCGACCACGAGCGTCAGCTTCTCCTTGAGCTCGGTCGCGAAAAAGCCAAACTGCGAGTACGAACGCGGCGAGTTGAGGTGAGCATGATCTCTTCCCACAGCAAGCCCTGGATGCTTCGAGAGCGTACCTTTTCGTTCCACTGAGGCTTGAGCGTGCGCTCCTTCTTGCTCGACGTGTGTTTCTGGCCCGAGAACGACAGCAGCACGAGCGGGTCGCTCGTCTCGCCGTTGTTGTCCATCCCGAGCAGGTCCTTGCCCGACTTGAGCGTCACGTAGAGCAGATTCGGCGGCTCGTTGCTGGGGGCCGCCGCGCCACCCGCACTGGCAAAGCCAGCCGAGCCCGCCGCCGCCGCGGCAGACGCAGAAGCAACGCCGTCGCCGCCTGCAGCCGCGGTGGTACTGGCGGCGCCGCCCGAGAGGTTCTCGATGACGAGGCGCAGCTCGCCGCGCGAGTCCTTCTTCATCTTGTCGTGCTTCATGAGCTTGTACCAGTTGTCGAGCGGCTCGGTGACGCCGAGGAAGAGCGAGACGGGGATGTCGACGACGCCCAGCACGTCGTCGCTGTAGAATCCGTCCGAGTCGAAGAGCATGAGGCGTAGCGTGGTGGCCACGCGCAGGTCGAGCCTGTCGCCGATGACGAAGGCCTCGTGCCACTTGGGGCTCAGCGTCTTCTTCTGCGTCTTGGTCTTGAAGGACCCGCCGGCCGCCAGCGCGCCGCCGCGCGAGTCCAGCAGCGTCATCGTCACGTACGGGTCGCTGAACCCATTGCTGTCGGCCGCCAGGATGTCGCGCGCCTCGGCGATCTCCACGCGGAACGTCGGCGCCGCCATCTCTCTCGATCAGTCCGTCCTTTCCCGCCTAGTCCGTCTGTCCGTCCTCGCGCTCCGTCTGCGCCTCCACCGCCGACGCTTCGCCTCGCGTATGCCCTGCTGCTCTGCTGCTTCGCCGGCTGCCTGCGGACCGCCAGTCGTCGCCTGGGGCGTCGGGAACCGGGGGCGTCGACCCGTCGGAGAGCCGCGCGCGGCCTTTCTCGGGTGAATCGGCGCGAGCGGAACGGGAAGTGGGCGGGGAGCGAAAGAGCACCCAAGGTGCTGAGATTTGGTTTGGGGCGACGCGTGGGTTCATCCTGGATCTTTGCGCGAGTTAAGGTGGACTACGCTGGTTTGGTGTGTGTTGCTGCTGCGCCCGACCGGAAGCGGCAGGGAGGGACAGAGCGGTCGGTCGCGCGAGGCGGCGCGCCGGGTTGCGGCCCATCCTGGGAGACGAAACCAGGATCGAGTCGGAGCACGCAGGAAAAAGTCACCGATTTCCGCCAATCACGGCAAGATGTACCCGCCGCACCCACTCCGACTCCGACTCCGACTCCGACTCCGAAGAGCTGATCGTGCCTGATTCGGCATTTGACCAGCTCCGATCCGACGCGGCGATCTGACGCGGCGATCCGACGCGGCGATCCGACTCGGCACATGGCGGCGGCGGCGGCGGTGGATCGCGTGCTGGCGGCGCTGTACGCGCGCGCGCAGCCCGTCAAGGTGGTGGCGGCGGCGACGGGCGGCGGCGGGTCGGCGGCCGAGCTGCTCTTCCGCGCGGGCAGCTCGTCCACCATGCTGAGCTTCGCCGTGCCGTACGCGCGCGCGAGCCTGCTGCAGTTCCTCGGCGACCCGCCCGACTCGCGTGCGTCTTGCGCCGCCTCGTCGGCTCCTTGCTTGCTGTGTCTCCAGCCGGACTAACCTGCGCTCTGACTGCTCTGCTCTGTGTAGACGCTCCGAGCAAGTTCTGCTCGGCGGAGACGGCCGAGCGCATGGCGCAGGCTGCGTGGGGGCAGGCGCTCGAGCTCACGCGACGGGAGGCCGAAGGCGGCGACGACCTCGCGGCCGCGTTCGACCGCTTCCGCAGCGCCGTCGGCGTTGCGTGCACGGCCGCGCTGGCCACCAACTACAGCAAGAAGGGCCCGCACGAGGCGTTCGTGGCCGTGTGCCGCGCGACGCCGACGTCGACGCCTGGTGCGGACGCGATCGCGCCGCAGTGCGACACCTACCACCTCACGCTGGACAAGGTCGTCGGCCGCTCGCGCGAAGGTACGTCCGCCGTCTTGCTAGCTGGCTTGTGTCGCATGGATCCACGGGGCTAATGTCTGGTTGATCGATCCATCGCTGCGCAGAGGAGGACCGCATCGTGAGCAAGTGGCTCGTGTACGCGCTCGCGAGGGCTTCGCAGGTTGACGCGGCCTTGTGCGACGCGCTGTACAACGCCCTGGCCGGCGACCACGTCGGGGACGACGCACTGCGTGTCGTTCGCCGCGCCTCAGAGGCCTCGGTGGACGTGCTGGGCGGCATCTGCGGCGAGACCGCCGGCCCGGACTTGACGAGCGTCTGCTTCCTCCCCGGGCAGCAGGACGCGTCGCCCGTGGTCGCCGCGCGAGGGTTCGCCTTCCGTGGCGTGGTGCTGCCCGGGTCGTTCAACCCGCTGCACGCAGGCCACGTCGAGCTGGCGCAGGCGGCGCAGCGCAAGCTGCTGGCGGCGACCGGACGCGCGCTGCCGATCGGCTTTGAGATGGCCGTGGCGAACGCCGACAAGGGCGCCATCCCCGCAGCCACGGTGCTGGCGCGCGTGCGGCAGTTCGCGCCGGGCCAAGGAGGCCTCGGCGCGTGGCCCGTGCTCGTGACGAACGCGACGCTGTTCGGGCACAAGGCTGAGCTGCTGCCCGGCTGCGCGTTCGTGGTCGGCGCCGACACGGCCGAGCGGCTCGTGGATCCAAAGTACTACGAGCAGGACGCGCATCGCATGGTGCTGGCGCTGCAGCGCATCGCGGACCGCGGCTGCTCGTTCGTGGTCGCCGGCCGCGTGGACGCGCAGACGCGGCGCTTCGTCCCGGCCGAGGACGTGCTCGCGCGCCGCGTGCCGCCCGCCTTCCGCCACCTCTTCCTGCCGCTGCTCGAGAGCGAGTACCGCAACGATATTTCCTCCACGCTGCTACGCCAGCAAGCCGCCGCCGCCGAGGGGCAGTAGGCGGACGTGTGAGGCAGGGATGCACGCATACAGACACTCGCTTCACATGATCAGATGCTCATGCTCTCGCATTTCCAGACGCTCATGCTGACGCAGACGCGCAGCCGTAGACGTGTCCATCGAGTGCATTGGTCGATCAATTGGTCGGTCGGTCGGTCGGTCGGTCGGGGGTTTCCCAAGTTGAAGCGCGGCGTCGGTTCGACGGATCCAAGTCGGAAACCGACCATCGGCGAGGTTTTTCCCGGTCGAGGTGGAAAGTTCCAGAAAGCTAACGGACCCGTACGACTGTATGCATCAGTGAACAATAACAAAGCTCGACTGTGAACACCTCGGGGGAATCGTCCTGGTCGAGTAGTTCCCGATCCAGGTGTACAGTCTCTTTCGTCCAAAGTATCTCTTCAATCCCCCACAACCCGAGCACCTTCAGATTCGCAACGTAAACGACGGTTCACAGTACCCTCGGTTGCCGCGAGCCGCCACCCTTTCGCGCCGCCACTTTCCGGTCCGACGCATTTCCGGCACGGATCGACACCTTCCCGCCTCCATCGCTTCCGTCCGTCCGCGAAGCCGCCGCTAGAGCCGCAAGCACGCAGAGCCATGGCGCAGTACGGCAAGGCCAGCTACTGGGACGAGCGGTACACCAAGTGAGTGTCTGCGCGGGTCTGTGGGCGTCTCGGGGGCCGAGGTAGGAGTGGGAAAGGCGGCTGACCCATGCGCGTGACAGGGACTCGGAGCAGTTTGACTGGTACCAGCGCTACGGCGGGCTCAAGGAGCTGCTGACGCAGTACGTCAAGAAGACGGACCACGTGCTGATGGCGGGCGCGGGCAACTCGCGGCTGTCGGAGGAGATGGTGAACGACGGCTTCCAGAAGATCCTGAACGTGGACGTGTCGGAGATCGTGGTCAAGCAGATGGCCGCCAAGCACGGCGACCAGGCCGAGGCGCTGCAGTGGCAGCGCATGAACATGTGCGCGCTCGACCTGGCCGACGAGACGTTCGACGCCGTCGTGGACAAGGGCACCATGGACTCGATCCTCTGCGGCGAGGGCTCCACCGCCAACGTGGCCAAGATGTGCCAGGAGGTGCACCGCGTGCTCAAGCCCAACGGCGTCTACTTCATCGTCTCGTACGGCGTGCCGGACAACCGCCTAAGCTACCTCGAGAACAAGGAGCTGCAGTGGAAGGTCACGGTGCACACGGTGCCTAAGCCCACGGTCAGCGCCGTCCAGGTCTCGGAGGCCGACGCCAACGCCGTGCACTACATCTACGTGTGCCAGAAGGGCGTCAAGCTCGACGCGTGACGCGCGCCGCCCACTGCGTTCCAATAACCAGCTCCTCCCCGTCATGCATTCCCCCCTTTACCCTCCATCTCTCTCCCCCCATCGTTGCCATTGCCGTGTGACCGCAGGCCAACTGTCGCGACCTCCGGAGGAAGCCAAGGACGCCTTCGGATGCCCAACCATGCCGCTCGGACGCTGCGCCATTTATAGGCCGGCCGTCAGGTCTGTCGTTTCGCGACTGGCCGCTTCGTCACACTCGCCCACGTCTCTGATCGTCCAGGCCCAAGTCTCCACCCTAGTCGCCAAGCCTCCATCCAGCTCGAGAGGATGCCCGAGCCGAGCCTCGAGAAGCCGCCGCGCAGGCCGTCGATCGGGCGGCGGCACTCGGCGCTCGCCGTGCCCTCGTCGGTGCAGCACATGCTGCAGCCCATCAGCGAACCGGCGAGCCCCGAGGCCAGTGGCGCCAACGGCGATGCCCACGCACAAGGCGACGCCGCGCCGCACGCCAAGAAGCAGGCGCGGCTAGTGAGGAGCAGGAGCGCGCGCGGCTCCGGGGGCTTGTTCGTCGGCCGGAACGCGCGCGTTGCCGTTGCAGTCGGGGAAGGGAACGCGGCGACGCACGCGAGCAAAGCAGTGCCGAGCCCAGAGCCGACGCGCTACGAGGAGATGATGGTGCGGTTCCAAGTGCGCCAGATGCAGCGCTCGCCCTCGGTTGCGACCGACATATCCGACAGCAGGCGGCTGTCGGTGGAGGCCAGCAGCGTCGTTGGCGGCGGCGAGCAGGTGGCGATGGGCATGGCGAGCGACCGCAGCGCGGCGTCTCTGCCCAAGGGGATCCATCGCCACATGCTGTCATCGCGGCGCAGCTCGCAGTCGTCCATGAACGAGAGCCCAGAGGCAAGGTACCGGATCAACTCGGACCGCCCGCGAGGACTCGGGCCGTCCGACCGCGCGTCCACAAGCTCTGCTGGCCACGGACATCCTGGAGTCGACGGCGGCGTCGAGCCAGCCCGTGCTGTCTGGGGCGGCCTTATGGGCAAGTTGGTGGACGACGCTGCCAGCGCGGTGACGACCCCGATC